>JBANCX010000026.1:0-29601 GCA_037040065.1 Dettopsomyia nigrovittata
ACATTAACAAACTTGCTGCACATCCAAACCATTTAGCGCGAGGCCTCACAAGACTGTGCAGCCTCTCCCGTCTTCGTTGTAATGATTTACCAACCCAGCGATAGACAGTAGGGACGCGCAATCAATAGCAGTTCACTGTGAAACTGCTAAAAATTGTTTAATTATAAGATTTGATAATTTATTGTTAGTCTCAAAATAGAGAAGATTCAATAAATAAAGCAAAGTAATAATAAAAAAAAATAAAATAAAAAATTATTAAGGTTAGTCAATAATATTTTAACTAAAGTTTATCTAATCAAAACTTTTACAAGACATTAAAAAAAATTCTTTCTAATTTAAGAAAATTTTTCTATTTAGTCACGAGTGCTCTGTATTATGATAATAAATAATAATATATTAATAGTACTCAAATTATGCAAATATTTTTGGTATTTTAGCGACCCTTTAATTCGCAATGTATTTATGCTCCCTAAGTATATATGTATGTATATGCAACGCTTTTTTACCAAGTCAGCTTTATGAGCACTAAAATTCTCAACTGCTTTTAGTGTGAAACTGATAATAAGATTGCTGCGTCAGTCGATAGAAAAGTCTGCTGATAAGAAAAGCCAAGCAGCTATCTAAAATCACTGATTTTTGAGCGTGGTAAATTCGAAGATAATTATATTATTATTGAAATAAACAACTAACCTTAAATACATTATTTGTACAAATATTTGATTAAAAGTTTTACTTACAAATTCTGTTTGTGGACTTGGTGCAATCCAATGCTCTGGATTTGTTGGTATTGCCTCAGCGAGGCAGGGATCGAAACTGGACGGTCGTTTCTTAACAAAGTCTACAGGCAGGCTGTAATCATCACAGATAGCAATCTGAAAAAGAAAATGAGAGCAAAATGGCAAATGAGTAAAATGTTAGAGAACAATGCAAGCAAAAAAAAAAAAAAGAATAGAGAGAGTTTAAAGAGCAGTGTACTACAAGTAATACTAAAAGCTTGCACACGCTATTTCAATGCTAAAAATAACAATTTCAGCAAAAAAAAATGCGACACGTGGCCGCCATTTTACATAGTACTCTCTACCTTACATATAAATACACACACACACACACTCTCTCACATTCACAATCACCTTAAAAAGCGCTGCGCCATCAAAAGTGTTTAAAACACAATGGCTAAATTACAGTTACAATTAAAAATGGCGACGCTGCCATAAGATTCTTTTGTCGAGTGTTCAACAACAAAACAGTTTTTTGCTCATTCTATGTAAGATGGGAGGCGGATGGGATTGTGGCAGCAGCTAAAGGCCCTTAGCGGCCCCCTAGAAGCAAAATGTCACAAGTTTTCGCAATTAACATAAAAGTGGGCGGAAGCTGCAACAAAATGTTGCATGGGATGAGTAGTTTTATACAAAATGTTTCTTTGATCACAAGGATGAGAATAATTAAATTTATAATTATGTATTTTGTTTTTTTTTTTTAATAATTTAACTTTAATTTTATAATAAAAAATTAAGCTTTTTATACATATTCATCAATATTATTTATATAATTTTACTTTTCAGAAAAAATTAAATATTGCGTTGCAAATTGTTTTTCCAGTGTTGTACAATATATACATATATATGTATTTAAAATTTTTTTTTAAAAATCACTAGTGAGATATGGATAATGTATAGCCTAAACGGTAAGAGCTAGACAGAAATCACATTATTTTATAATAATATTGAAGCTATTTTCCAAAAACTTTGAAACCCAAACTTTTCTTCATTTTACATCAAAGATAAGTACAAAACATTTTTTTTTTTAAATATATTTAACGCAATGTATTGTCTAGATGCACTCGGTAATAGTTGTATTTTGTCTTTAACCAGATCTATCTGGGAATTGCTAAATTGCGAGTACTCGTTGTACAAGTCGTAATTGTGTATCTGTAAGATGCATCTGTTGAATGTCAAGTGTCCGTATATTTCACTACCGTATACATATACTATATAGCAATATAGCTACCTCAAAATACAATTGCAGACGATAAAGTTGACGACAATTGAGGCAATACCATTCCATGCCAGAGTCAATGCTTGTGCCGGCAACAGAGTCGCATTCAATGCGCCGTAACTCACGCGCCAACTCCCGCGGGACATCGACACAGGTGGTATGATAGGGCCATGAGCAGGGACCCGCACACACCACGTAATCCTCACCGGCGGTAAAATCAATCCAACAGCGACGACAGAACATGTTGCTAATAATTTTAGATTTTTTCTTTTTTTCTTTTTGGCTAGACGTCTCTTAGGGCAAAAACACTTAAGAAAATTAGAAAAAAAAAATTTCCTTTTTTTTTTTGTTTTGTTTTTTGTTGGTGTAAGGAGTTAAGTTGCACCAGGTGCGCTCAGGTGGTGTTGACAGTTGGACAAGCTGCACAGCACTAAAGATGATGCTAAGCTACAAAGATACTCGTACTATACATACTTTATACTTAAATATGCTTTCAAGAAGCTAATATCTACAAATACATACATATGTAGTATATGTAGTATATAAAGAAAAGTTTTCTCTTTTTTTTTTTGGATTTGTTGCAACAGTTGCAGCTGTTGCCCTGTGGCACATTCCTTTGAAATTGAAATTGAAAGGCCAATCAGTGTAAATGGAAGGCAGTTGGTTAGTAATATACTATATATATGCATAATTCTCTACTCAACTGCCACTTGCAACCACCGAATGTCTTGTTGCATGTGGCATTCAAGTGTTGTAAATGTAAACAACTTCAAGACACACACAAAATAGATAACAAAAAACTATAAAGTTTATAAAGTTGAACAGATTTTGATCAGAAAGAAAACCTTTTCCTTAAAGATATTTGAGATAATCCATCAAACACTATTAACTATTCAACTCTATAAGTTTTCGTTCTTATTTATAATATCTATCCCGACTTACTTGATGCACAACATAAACGGTCAGAGCTAGAGTGCTAAAAATATGCTCAAAATAAGCGATCTTTTTAAATAAAAAAGAGGGATTCATTGAAAATTACGCATTTATACGATATACAATTTAGTGAAGTGATATGTTCTATAAATAACTAAATTGTATTACACTTTTACAGGGTATCTATTGATTCATACAAAAAAGCAACCACAAAAATGACTCACTTCACTGATTGGCCTAGCTTTGGTTTGGTAGGAAGCAAGAAAGTAAAAAAGGGAAAACGGAGGCACTAAAATGAGGTACAGTCACTGTGATTGCCAAGTTGTTTGGCGTCTCTTTAGTTGGCTTTGATGTGCAGCCATAAAAAATGCATAACCAAAGCAACCAGCGACTCAGCCAGTCAGCCAGATAGATAGTCCAGTCAGTGAGTGAGTCTCATCAGCAGCCTTGAAGAGCGACAACAGCAGTAGCGTGGCACGTGTTGTTGCCATCCCCCTTTCATTTATATATTTTTTGCTTTGTGTTGATGTGGCATCCTTCACCCACCACGTCAATAGTAGCTGAGTAGCGACTTAGGATAAATGGCCAACTCATTTGGCCTCACGTCACAGTCTGGTCGGAGTAAATATCATAAATTTTAAAGGTAGCGTTAATGCGGCTCGTTGCAAGTTGACAGTTGCCACCTTTTGCGCCCATTGCATGCAGCCTTGATGTTGTTTGCCAAAGCCCATATTTGGTGGGCAGCAGCAACAACACTGGCGCATAACCGCAGGCACTTTGGCAATGCGCCCAAGCGCCCAAGCCAAGGCAACAGCATCCACAAGACAATGTTGCAAGTTGCAGCTACGACTAATACAGACTGTGGCCACATGTTGCCAGAACGTTTGCTTTGACATAGTTTTTTTTTTTTTTTTTTGTACAGGAAATGAAACTGGCTGCTGGCTGTTGGCTGATTGCCGGTTTCTACTATTTTCATTTTTCTTTTGCATTACATCCGTTTGTAGGTGTGCATTGAAACTTCTGGCAATGCTCAATTCACAATATATGTATGTATATATGGTCTGAAGGTATCTTTTGTTGTGCTCACTCATTCTTCATTTTTAACCAGATTTTATTGGCAATTGAGTTCACTTTATTTGCTATACGGATAATGTGGCAATAACTTTCTCACAGATTATTTATAAGGCAATATATCAAAAAAAAAAAACCATTTAAAAGTTGAGAAAGGCAATTATTATGTACTTAGTGCTAACGTTTATTGTTTAACTTGACCATAACACTTTCCAACACTGTTTATACTTGCTTTTAATAGAAGAATACTTGCAGTCTGGCAACACTTGACTATTTATTATTATTGTTTTTAATATGGCTGTGAGTACTTCAAAGACTTCATTAAAATTTTGTAAATTCTATTGAAATTTTGTAGATTCTGAATAATAATTTTATTATTTTAAGTTCAAGTTTTAAGCTTTTTGACTGAAATAATTTTTGCATTTATAAGTGTGATTAAAACAGGTTCATTTCCAATGTTTTGTGAGTTTATTTAATATGGATTAAATATATAAAAATTAATATATTTATGTTGTATGCTCGCCGAACAGAGTGCAAGCTTAATCTTCTTCTTTAAGTACTTCTTAACACTGCCAGATCGTTTTGTCTGCAGAGGTTACCAGATGGTAATAGAATGGTTGCCAGATGTATTTCTCACAATAAGAAATCAATTCAACTGAATATTTCATAAAACTTTAAAGCAATATAAACTTAATTTACATTCAATTATTATTATTATATGTATATACAAATTGACTAAAATAATAATTTATTGCTTTAAAAAACCTTTTTTTTAATTTTTAAGATCAATTCCTAATTATTTTACTTTCTATTTTTGCGTGCTTTATCCGAAATACATTTATCTTTTATAAGAAAAATCATTAATTGATAATAAAGCTAGATCAATTATAATAATTATATAAAAAAATTTTGTATTTCAATGACTTTTGAATTTTAGCATTATTTTAATCAAAAAAATAAATTTTAAACAAATTTTGATATATATTTTATTAAATATATTTCATTGAACTATGTGTATAATGTATAATGTATACAACCTAACCTAACTTTTATATGTACGAGTATTCAACTACAATAGGCTATCAATTGTAACTCTCAAAAACAACCAAAATATCTTTTTAATGTCCATTATTGGTAATTTTGTGCTACACTTTAGTTTTAATTGATTTCTACATCTAAGCGAACTTATCAAGCCACCCTCTTCACTTGACCTCACTGCGGCTACTCTTATTGTTGTTGTTGTTGTTGTTGCCACTTGTCGTTATTGTTGCCGCTGTCAAAGTCGCGCACACTAATTGCAATTAGCAGGAATCTGAAAAAACACACACGCACACACACAAACATTCGCGTCCTATCGACCTGGCTGACGACTCCTACTGTAGTATGCGTCTATGTGTATGTACCTAACCTTATACACTTTTTGAACTTATTGTCACGCAGTGTGCTGTTGTTGTTGTTGTTTACTGTGTTAACCATTTGACTGTTTGACTGATTGATTGATTGATTGATAGCTGGATCGACTGTTTAGCTGATTGATTAACTGAGTGAGTGGCAGACGCTTTCAATTACCAATAAAGCGCTAAACAAACGAACTTCTTAACCAGCTATGTAGCTACAATAAAAATAGCTTGGCATAGGTAGGTAGTTGATGAGGTAGCTAGTGAGAAAGTGGGAGGTTAAATTGCGTGGCCTTTAACGCTCAATTGATTTGTTTGCTCTATGGAGCGATTACAGGTAAATTTCCGCTCTGTGTAAAGCGTCAATTGCTTCATGAATGAATTGTTTACCCAACTGATTCCAATTGGAATGAGTGAAGAAGAAGCTCAAGCAAGGCAACCAGACAACCAACCACATAGTAGCCCAATAATGTAACCATTGCACACGACATCACACCATACCATAGCACAGCATACCCGCTTCTGACAATTGTTTACCCCTATTGTCTTTTTACAACGTTGCAAGTTTCATTTTTTTTTTTTAAATGCAAGCATGGTGTGCACTGTAATGCCCGCTCCAAAAAGTATGCTACAATTTTTTATTAATATTTTTAACAAATACTCTGTAAATATGAATTTGGATATATGATGAACTATGTAATCGATTTGTACATTTTTTTGATATGATAAACTAAAGACTAAAGTGAAGTTCTATCTAAAACTTTACTGAAAATTATCTCTAAAAGAAACCTAATAAAAAACTCTAATTATTTCTAATATTTTGAAATATTAATAATTTTTTTTTTAAACATTCTTTTCCTATCCATTTATAGAATCAGTTCATCTCATGCAAATGTTTTGTTTCCTTATAAGATTAGATTGAAAAAGAGTTAGTATTGTTGATATTTGTAAGGGGTAGCTTTATGTCATGATACGTTTTTTTTATCATAATAAAGTATTTGTTTTGCAATTATTTTTCCTTTTTTTTTTGCTCTTTCAGTTTCTTAAAATGGGAGGGTTAGGAGTGTTTGCACATAAAATTTTTAATCTTCAAAAAAGATGTGATAGACCTTTCCCATATTTCAAATAGGATCAGTGTATAAGTATATAATCCCAAATATTTCAGTGTATTTATATAGTTAACATTTTTTTTTTTTTATAGGATATATCTCTGTCTATTACTTTGGAAAATTTTTCATTATTTTAAATATGTTTTTGTTTATTTTTTGTAATTCCTGTTGTTGCTATGTTTGTAGTACTTCAAGTGCAGGCCATTAAAAATGGCCGTCAATGAGACATTTGGGAGCACAAACTTTTAAGTGGTTGGAGAGAGCAAGCGACAGAGAGAGAGGGGGATCGCAGGCATGCGGGCAAAAGTCAACGTTTGCATTGGAGTAAGTTAAATGAGAATGAGGAAGATGTAGCCAGATATTGTATGCGTAGTACAACAAGTGAGGTTAGGGTCGCATCAGAACATTTGTTGAAGGGTGTCATCGCTTGGCATGCGGCCGACTGCTGATGCGGTGCGACGGACAGACAGACAGACAGACACGCAGACGGACGGAAGGACTGTTTGGGTTGTCAGGTGGTCCGTATTGGGTGGCTGCACCCCAGGGTTGCGCCATAAATTTTAATTAAATATTTTTGGCTTTTGTGTATGTGAGTTGTTATTTTAAATTTTTTTTTTTTTAAGCCACAGCACAGACTGTGAAATGTGGCGTAAATCCTATATACTACATACATACATACATATACGCACCAAAGAGAGTCTGAGATCAAGAGGATCCTCCACTGCCCACTTGAGCTCTGCTAGCTACACCACCTGACTTTAGCCAAAAAGTCTATAAATTTCAATGTCGCAACCACCCAAAACATGTCTTTAACATGTATGCAACATCTTCAGGGGTTGTTGCTTTAAAATCCAGACAGGCAGTTCAAAATATATAAAAAACAATAACAATAACAACAACAACAACAACAACAACTGAAAGCGACGCATCTCAGCGATTATATTATGGGAACGGGTGACAACCCTGGCGTGCCATATAAATTGTTTGTATTGCATATTGGACTGGGCCATTGCAAGTTAAAAATACAAAAAATACTCTTATTTATATACATACATACAAATGTACATATATACAAATATATATATTCTTGTAAATAAGTAGTAATCAAGGGAGCGTGTTGGGTAAATCAGTGTTGCCAGCTAGTTAAGCTGGAAAGTAAAAAAAAATTTATTTTTTTTAAATGTGTTTTTCATTTTTTACATATGCGAAGCCTATCAAAATGTAATTTGATAATTAATAAATACAGAAAATCCCAAAAAAAAATAATGTAAATTAATACTTTAACGTGGAAAAAATTAAATAACATAGAAAAGGTTTAAATTATTTAGTATTTCCCGTGAAATATTTAAAAAAATATTCTGTATTATTCGAATTTTTAAACATTTTCTCCGAAAAAAAATGAATTTTAATTTTTTTTGAATAAATAATTGTTTTTAAATAAAATGCAATTTTGCCAACAAACATTGGCAACACTGGCTGCTGGTCAAAGCCATAAAATAAATAAATTCATTTGTGGTGGCCACTAACCAAGGCCAGCTCAGTTTTAAATACTCGCATTTCTGCACATGTTGCCAAATGTCGAATACGCATTTGGGGGAGTGGAGGGCACATACTACATATACATATATTCCATTTCCTGTTTTTGGCTACACTATTACAACACGATATTCAACGCCTCCCTCAGAAAGAACACACACACACACACACACACAGAGGAAAGAGAGAAGAGAGAGCGCAAGAGCAGCCTCTTCTCTTCGACGTAAAAACGTTTGCCACTACAGTTGAGCGCACATGGGAAATTGTTCCGCTTGTGGGAGCAGAAATTGCAAAGAACATGGGCTACAGGGCTACAGGGCAACTACGAAGAGAAGGGACAATTGTTACTCTTTTTTGTTGTTGTTGTAGTTTTGTGTGAACTTTGCAGAAATGCAGTGACCGGAAAGTTGTAATATCCAATCGCCACTTTATTTGCCATCACCATTCCCCCCAAAGTTGTTGTTGCCACTGATTGGTGGCGTCTGTTATTGCAATGCCACAGTGAAGGGGCCCAGTCGGGAAGTAGTAGTAGTACTAAAAACTGTTGGGCCTTTATGTGCAGTCACTTAAATGGGCATTACGTGGCAAAAACCAAAATTCTGTAAATGTATGTTTATTGCCAGCTGCCAATAATTGAGACCCAAATAACCATTGTACTCTCCGTCGTTGCAGTAGTTTCATACTATTCCAATAAATCGCAATTTGCAATTGTTATTTGTGGCTCATTCACATGGAATATGATTCATTTTATGTGAACCAAAGTGTATAACATCAAATAGCGTATATAACCTCAATTTTTATTCAGTTATAGTGTTATATAGTAAGAAATACGAACTTAACCAAACTTTTTTAATATAGACACAATATTGACATTAAGAATACTTAATAAATTCTAGATGCGTCTTTATCTAAATATAAATCTTAATCGACAATTAAAAGTCACACATGTCATAATTTTTTTATTTTAATTAATTTTATTTATTATTTAAATAAATTTATTTATTTAGCAAATAGCTGCTCAACATAACCTCACTATTTGGTAACTTAACCTAACCTCACTTTTTTTTACTATTTATTTAAATTGTCATTAATTTTAAACTTATATAAATTTAAGAAAATTTAATTTTTCATTTTATTCTATTACTTTTTTCGTATCTAACCTCACTTTACTAACAAGTACCACAGCTAGCTTCACTTTTGAATTTCCAAATTAATTTCAATTAGCTGTCTTAGGTTTTGTGCTGTTTTCTATTTTGTGCCTTTACTATTGTGGTTTCGAGTGCCTAATTCGGAACCACTCCGAGCAAGTGGTTAGTTGGTGTCACCACAAAAGCTCGTAACCACCGAAACCACCCAAAATTGTGCCTGTATTGTATATACACTACCCTCGTTTTGAGGCATATGGATCCAATTACTCAGCACATCCGGCATTTCCTTTAGACGGTTAGCCGGTTTCCCTTTTCTCCCCATCACCATATTGCCCATCAATGTACGAGGAGCGCATCAACAAACACTTCACGCCTGACATTTGACAAGACGTTTCTACCACCCGGGGGGGAACGAATGTGGAATGTATGTACATACATAGTTATTAGAGGGAGGAGGGAATGACGTCTACAAAAATCCAAATGCGAAAAAATGGCAATAATATTTTTATGGGCATAAATAATACAAAACCGAGCAAAAGAAAGAGAAAACGCAAGAGAGCGTTCGTGTTACCCAACCAAAATAATACAGAAGGGGATTCTTCTTCTATTCTCCTGCTGGCAAAACAGTTTTTCACGCCATTTTCATATGCTGGAGAGAGTTTTCGATGGGAAAATGGAGGATGGTTAACCGCACGCATTTAATGTTAGCAAAGTCGATTAAGCGACGTCCATCCATGGCGGTTTGCTTATAGCTTTTAAACAAAAGCAACCAAAAACCAGCTGCTAACCAAGAGAATGAGAAATAGAAGCTGACATACCAAAAGCCAACAAGCAAGGCCATTCCCTAAATGAGTGTTTGTGGAATGGATACTACACATGTACATAGAAAACTAGAAACTTTAACTTTGCTGTACTATGCCATTAATGTTGTCCATGAGTCAGCCCCAAAAGCGTATTCAATGTGCGAGGGGTTTGTATCAGCCGAGGACACCCTTACCAAATATTTTTGTCATATACAGACACACACACACGCACACCCTTACCCTCATAGCTCATATTTCTTTGACTCGATTACTCGATTCATAAGCTTCATGCATGTTGTCGTCATCATTGTTCTCATTATTAGTTTTGAGTGTAAAACAATTTAAAATATTGCTTGCCATATATTTAATAGATTTATGAGATATTTTTAAGTAAATTATATAGAAAACATTTTGCAGATATTCTCATAAGATATCGTATAGACTTTAGTGTTTAGCTACTTTTTCAATTACAAGTAATGTAGGTTGTGGGCGACCTGCATTGAAAGTAATACATGAGTAATCTATTATGTAATGGCAATTTGCGGTGTTTAAGCAAACAAAAAAAGATGAAAAGAATTTGTCAACCCAATAATAATTTCTCTAGAGTGATCGTAAGACTTCTGGGAAGCCTTCTTTACAGGAGATTATGGGAAAATGTCTTATTTGTGAATATTCTCATAATAATCTAAAATATAAATTCTTATTTATAATAATTACTATTCAAATAATAATAATAATAATAATAATAAATAAAACACTTTAAAGCTTATAGCTTCAATATAAATATGTAAAGAACAAAAAACACAAAAGCAAACACTTGAAAAATACCGAGAAAGTCAATACGATAGCTCAACGAAAGATATTTTAAATACACACAAAATATACAACAAAAAAAAAGAAATAAAAAAAAATTTTAAATCCCCGAGCAAACCAATAAAGCATATTAAATAATATCTAAAAAGCACTCTTTATAAAGATTTTCATTAAAATGTAGAGAATTACACAGAAAAGCGGATTTAAATTGAAGTGAAATATGCGAATGTATAAAAGAAGAGAAAGGAGAAAACACAGTCCCCGTAGCTTAAAAATTTGCCATCTAGAAATCAAGCAAAAGGAAAATATTTACAGAATTTCATTTATGAATTTTTGCACTCGAGGGTTAAAACGATGCGCTACGCCTTTTGAGGTTAGGTTGGGGCTCTGTATTTATAAGGATATATCAGCAAACGAAAACGAAATTCAAACGCATAATGCTAAACAAATAATAGCAAGAAAAAAAAAATAATAAAAAAAATATTTTTCTAAGAGCCTGAGGATAGAAAACGTCAACGAAGCATTACATTAAGGCAAATAAAACGCGTCGCATGTACTACATACATACCTCGATGAGGATGTTATAATATTAAACGGAATGGGTAACGAATTACGGAAAAATCGGAAAGAAAATAGAAAGAAAAAAGGGAGAGATGTTGACAGGTGGTTTGGCGAATGATTTTGATGCCTATTCAAATTTGTTTGACAAGCGGAGATGCCTGTAAAGCAGCGATAAAGCCAAAAACAGTAACCAGACACAGTCATATATAGAAAGAGAAAGCATTAGCTCAAACACACACACACACACACACAGAGAGAGAGATAGACATACATATGTATACTATTTCAAACGCAGTCTGACAAGTTGCCACTTGAGTTGACTATCTGGTCCCGTCAGTATATTGTATGGTCTATGTATAATAAAAAAAATATATGCATGTATATATATGTATTCATTTCTCTCTTCCATCAAAGGTGCGAGTGAGTGTATACATTAGATACTAAGTGTGTGTGTGTGGGTGAGGTATATACACAGCTCATTAAATAGAAATCCGCTTAAACGTAACCGCAGCACATCAGCTTGCAACTTGAAAATTATTTTAGGTGTCTATCTAAATAACTAAATATTTCTTGAGAACGAATACTAAATATGCTTACAACTTCGCTTGAAAGAAACGAAATTCATATTTTTCTTTTTCTAAAGTTTCAGCTTGAACTATTTGCGAATTATAAGCGTTTTATATAAGAAAAATGCAAAAATTTATAGTCTACATTTCAGAGCGTCATTTATTTTAGAAATGTATTGAATTTTGCTGAAAGAAAAATGTTTTTTTTTTTGGTTTCTTTTTGATAAAAAATGAAAACATTACTGATATGACGCTACTGCCACAGGTTGACAGCTTAGATCAGGGCAGTCGAATAAAATAATTTATTTTTTAGGTTTTGATTTTCTTTTATTTGAGATAGATATTCAACTAATTTAATTATTTATTATTTAGATTTTTACTTTAAATATTTAACTGATTATATTAACTACCATATATTTGGTTTAAATCAGTTGAGATAGTCAACTTTCCTTGCTATATTTGTATGTATGTATATATAGATGAGAGTGTATACTGAAGCTGCAATTAAATGGACATGCTTTGCTCTAACGCTCAAGCAACAGACCCAACAAGAGACTGAAAGTAAAAGAAGAGAAGAGAGAGAAACATACACACACATACACATATGAGCATGTATGGACACGAAGCTATGTAGCACCCAAAAAAAAAAAAAAAAATTGGAAAAAAGGAAAAGACAAGCAACAAAAATTTCACTTAAGCCGCAGGTAACTAAAGACATGTACATACGCTTATCAGACAAAATGACAGCAAGACAGACAAAGAGAGAGATAGAGAGCGATAGAGAGAGTAATGATTTGGTGAGAGAGGTGGACAGTGAGTGGGTTGCAATGAACAACTCAATTTGTGGGCGGTAAAGTCAATTTAAAAAGCAAATATCTACAAGGGTAAAGAGAGCATATATATATATATATATATATATACTATATATGTGTGCGTTTGCACTTAAGCCAAATATAATACACACACACACACACACATACATACAAACGCACATATATACGGGTCATAAAAAGGAACAACAACAAACAAGCTCATCATTATCATTATTATCATCGTCAACGTCAACGTCCAGACACTAATTAGTAATCCTTGACACGAGCTTCATTGTCATTAAATATGCTACATGTGGCACACTGTGCACACATACACACACACACTATACCAGCTGAGCTGCTGCTGTTGTTGTAATTATTTGTCTACAGGTATTAAGCTTGACATTACTTTAGCCGCATATCAAATTATGACATTCCTAAGAGAGATGAGCGTGTTTACATTTTTTGTTTATGTGAACAGCAGTACGCAGGCACGACAAGAAAAAAAAAACAAAATTATTTTCATTAAAAACTAGACCTAGAGCCTGCCTAATGGATTCTAAAATCCCTAAAATATCCGGAAAGTTTTTTTATCTCATAAAAAACATTTTAAAATTTTTCATTGAAAAAAAATGTATTATCCGTTTATTTAGGAATATTCTGGACCTAGAGCCTGCTTTATGGATTAAAATACCAAAGTTCCTAAAACACTCGGAATTTATTTTTAATGTGTGTAAACACAATTTTCAAAAAGATTTATTTTTGGAAAATCCCTAAAAACACCATTTAACTGAATTTATAAAATTCATTACTTCCCAAAGGGTTTCCAAAAATAATAAACATTATTATTATTATTTGGAAATCTTAAAATAAGGTTTGATTTCAGCTCAAGAAATGATTTTTACAAAATTAATTCAATATAGCTGAATCAATTAATGTTCAAAGATTGTAAAGATCGTCAAGCAATATCATATTTATATTTCTTGGATATATTTATATCAAATTCTTAAACCAAGTTTTTGTTTTTAATTATAAAATATACTTTGAAAAAAAATCTTTTAGAATCATTTAAACTTAAACTTGGAAACAAAAAAAAACTATTTTCATTTTGCACGAACTGAACGCAGACAAGCACACTTGTGTTGCATCGTGTCACGAAAGACACAAACAGATTTAATACCCAACACTAATTTTTCTACCCGTCTGACTATCAAACTTTATCTTTGCTTTTCTCTTTTGCGCTGTCGCTCTATACTGCTCCACTTTTTTATTATGGCATAAGATGAGTCATAACGTAAGCCAACTACTGCTACATACTACTGGACATTGCCACCACATTATACCACATCATCATCATCATCATCATCATTTGTGTCCAGCAATTGGAGAGGCTTGTGTTCAATAAAACTTACCGCTTTTCAGCTGAGGCCAAAGAAAAAAAAAAAATAGGAAAACCAATTTCCATAATCTGGGCAATTCGTAAGCTTGTGCTAAGCATGAACATTTTGAACATTTGATGCGATTTGTTGCCACCAAGTCTAAATCGAAGTTCCTTAGCTGCTATCCATAGGTCTGTACTCCTAGCCTCAAACATTATTATTCTTCTTTTTTGTTTGTCTCTTTTTGTGTTCACGTGGCGACGCGCGTAGCGCACCAAACGCATAAATCAGATTTACAGATTTTCAAACAAATTTCTCTTTACATTTGGCGTTGCATACTTTTGGGCTGCATGCGAAACCGCAGAAACCAACGCAAGACAACGTCAAAAAACAAAGCAACACTGCACAGTGGTTAACACTCGTATGTATATGTATAATTAAAAAAGTGATATCTTTCAATATATTATTTTAATAAATATGTGAATTTAATGAAACTGAAATTGCAGTTGCTTAGTATGCCGAAATACAATATTTTACAGGAGCAGAAATAATTATTTCCAACGAATATTATTCCATATGAACAGACTGGGCGGGTCTCAATCATCGGTAAAGTAAATAGAAATCAATTTTTAAATTAAAAAATTGATTAATTATATGAGCATAGCTTAAGCTTTTGTTAAAACTAAAACTACGTTGTGTTTGTTATAGAGTACGCAAATACATTCGTACACAGATCGATGTTATAGCGAATATTGCAGGCAGATTCAAGATCATAAAAGAAATTGTACTTCAAAAATATACAAATTTAAATATTGAAAAGGTACTACATTAAATACATGTATTTTTTAAAGAAAGCATTTTGTAACTTAGAAAACTTTTGAACGACATAAAGCAAAAACATAATTATAAATTATTAATTATTAATTTATTTTCTTATAAAATTTCTTTCAAATATAAAATATTCTTTTTTGGGTTCTACGAGAGGTTTTTGTGAAAATTCAAACAATTTTGTTAAACCGTTTATAGCCTAAACGCATAATTGAGGCGAAATCACAATTAAGTATCCGCTGAAAATCGCCAATTTATGATGATTTACTGAATTCCTAAATTGAAGTTGAAACTCTATTAGGATTAATTTTTAACTTTGTCATCATTTATTTTTAATTTTTATATACATAGTTGATTTAAAATTTTTGTAGTCTACTGTTACTATGTTAGCAACTTATACTACAGGTATCAAGAAATTTTTACTATCAACTAACATGCCTTATCCAGGATTCGAACCCAGAACCTATTGTATTGAAAAATGGTAACTTAGACAATGTTGACGATCACATTATATACTTGAATTTGTATTTTTTATTATTTAAATATTAAGCACATTATTGCTTTCATTTGTTATACAATATTTTATTATTTTCAATGTCTTCTATTTTTTTTTTCGCTATGGTTTATAACCACTGTGCAACATTGGTTTAAGCAGCTGCTTGGTGATTTATACTTATTTTTTGTGTGTGACCAGGTTTATTTTTTTTTTTGTTCTCTTCTTTTTGGTTTCTTTCTGTTATTATTTTGGCACGCCTTTTGGCTTTGCTATTTGAAATGCTGTCAACGTTGTCGTTGTCTGCCACAGACCCGCCATGCCCCATGCCCCATGCCCCATGCTCAATAATGCCCTTTAGCAATACCAATACCAACTACTAACTCATGGTTTAGTTGTTCCTATTTCTGCTACAGGACGAGCAATCATCGATGCCGGCATTTCAACGGAAATGTAAACGCAAAATTCAAAGCGGCAGACGCAATTTGTTGCGCATATGTGACGACATAACCTCACAATTTCTATATGTAATAGGTGTGTGAGTGTGTGTGAGTGAGTGAGTGTACTCGTATGTGTGTGTGTCCCAGACGGTGACGCATAATGTACATGTTCAGTGTTGTATTGCGTTGTGCTGTGAGGGCCTATGGAGGCCTTGTAAAAGCCACTGGGACTGTCAACTGATGCCGCCAAACAACTTGTGAAATACAATATGTATGTACATACATACATAGAAGAGGGCATGTAACATGTAACAAACTAAATTTTTCAACATATCACATATGCATAGACTAGTCAAAGAGACAGAGAACGAGAGAGAGAGAGAGAGTGAGAGAGTGCTTGGCAAATTA
This sequence comes from Dettopsomyia nigrovittata, assembly GCA_037040065.1. Classification (NCBI taxonomy): domain Eukaryota; kingdom Metazoa; phylum Arthropoda; class Insecta; order Diptera; family Drosophilidae; genus Dettopsomyia; species Dettopsomyia nigrovittata. Next base: position 16,293 of record JBANCX010000026.1, read on the forward strand.
ACATAATTCACAAATTTAACACGATGACGCCGAGTGACCAGTCCCGTCGGTCAGCAACAGCGCCATCTGTTGTGCAAATGGCCTTATTAGCAAAAAAAAGGCCAAATTGTATTTAGTAGCAGAATTTCGTTGTATAGATGCATGTACGTGTCAAATCAGCGAGCAAAATCATACCACAATTTAAGCTTAGAAGCCAGGAGCCACGACCCAGGACCCAGGAGCCTACAGACCTGTTACCACAAAACGAACCACAGAATACGACAATGACAATGGCCGACAAAACAGTAAAGCGCACTTTACATAACTAATGCGTTTGTTGTTGTATTGTTGTTCCATTGTCTGTCTATCCTAGGACCAAATGTTGTGTTCTCATAAAATTGTGAAAGCAATTGCCTTGCCTACTTTTAGGCATAGCACTTAAGCTTACTACTCGAAAATGAATGAAATATTGTTCCAAAGAGAAGAGAGAAAAAAATATTGAAAATTTTTTTTCTTCAAAATTTGAATTAAATAGATTAAATAAATTATTTAAAAAATGATTTTTGGAAATAAAAAAAAAAAAAAAATATTTAAATCATTATTATGATTTTCTACGTACTTAGTTATGCGAATGAAATTGATCTAGAGCCAGAAAATATTTGGAATATATTCTAAATAGGTAAATATTTTATTGAAATATGAAACGTTTTTCCAGACAGCCCTTTGCATGATCTTAAGAAACTTATTTTGGTATTTTTAATCTTGTTATATAATTCAACTTAACCTCAAAACCTTTTTCAGCTCACTTTTTAATTAGTTAGTTATTTAACGAACTAATGACATGACCTAGAGCATGTTACAATAGTAAATCAATACAACACTTTGAATTACAAAACAATACACCCAAAATATATGAAATAATGGCTTTCCTCATTGGTAAATCAAAGTAAATCCCTAAGAAACAATTCCCATTAATAACAACCTATAATAAATATTGTAAACAAATATTAAACAATCGTTGAAGTCAACACCATACACACAACACAACACAACACAACAAACAAGCAACAACAATAACAAGAAATATCCTATTGGGAAATCAAAAATTGTAATAATAAACTTCTAAATAGTTAAAGTTATAAACGGTGTGCCATAAACACTCAAGAGTATGAAAAACCCTTTCCAACCTAAATTTGGCTAAAAAACGAAAAAATTCAAGGCTAACAACAACAGCTACTTGACTGGCCAATGCAAAGAAATTTGTTATAAAAAGTGGTTGTTGCACTATTTGTTGTTGTAACGTAAACAAGTTGTTTACTACTTTAGCACTTGACACATGACAACAACAGCAACAGGAACAACAGCAACAACAACAACAAAGGAAATGACGCGACTAACAGTACACCACAGGGTCTGAACGTAGAAACAAACACAATATCCCATGAGATGTTACGACAAAACCCAAAGAAAAAACATACTTAAAGAAATAGAAAGAGACAATGCATAAACTTTTCAACTAGAGTTGGACATTTATAGTGATTTTCTCTATTTTTTTTTTGTTTATTATTATTCTCTTCTATTCGTGACACGAGTTTGTGTTATAAATTCAAATTTTCGTACATTGTCAGCCAAGAATTAAGCAAAATATAAAAGAATTGGATTCATATAATAACAATCTGAACCTAGAGCCTGTTAAACGGATTAATTATCAAACGGAAAAATAAATAAAATTTAAAATAATAAAAAAATTATTATAATTTCATTTTCCTACTATTTCAATTACAAGAAATGCTGGTTGTGGTAGCATCTTGCATATGAAAGTGATCCTGACTATGCCATGAATAATGTAGATTGTATTGGCTTATTACTAATAACAAAGTAATGCAGTAGTAATCTACTATGTAATGGAGATTTATTATTTTCCAATGAAATTATAAGAAAATGTAATTAAGTTTTGCGTGTTCGTCGTGTTCGGTACAACTGTTTTCTGTGTGTTTGTATTTAAGTTTCGTGTTTTATTTCGGAGTAAAAACACTCTCCCATCTCCCAGAAATATGCTGACTTGCCAAACAACTTTGAAGCCCAAACAACTAAAAAAAAAAAGAAAAAGTTTTTTCATTTTGGCGTGAAAATTTGTAAACATCAGCGAATAAACGAAACTTGCAACTTGCAAGAGAATTGTGGGCGTGTAAGTGTACATGTAACACCCTCCTTCCCTTCACGAAAAAAAAGGGTGAATATTTAATACAAACAGAGTAAGAGAGACAGTGCTTCATACAGGTAAACAGACCCAAAAAAAAGAGAAAAAAAATGAACAAGAAACAAGAAAAAATTACCAAACCCTCAACTTGACTTTCATTTGCCAAATGACAAATTGTTGTGTTGGACAGTGTACAAGTATGTGTTAAGGGTTTGGTGTTTAGGGTTTGGGGAAACGGGTAGTGGAGAGGAACTTAGCAAGGGGTGTTTCAGTTAACACTTGTTGTTACACGTGTAGCCAACATTTCGCGTTCGTTTGTTGTGTTTTTTTTTCGCTACTCATATGAAGAAAGTTCAATGGTTCGACCTTTCAACGCAATTTACATGAAGATTTCACATGGGACGCATCAGGCATGGATCGCTGCTTTGGCAAAATACAAAATATTTTTGTGAATGGACAAAGGGTGTTTAGATGGAATAGAGAATTGAAGAAATGGTAATGGGAATGGGAAGAAGTAGCCAGCTCACTAGAGACTACTAGAGCCATATGTTTAAAATTTAATTGCATTAAAAGCATTTGGAAATTATGATTTTTCTTAGCAAAAATAAGTTTATGAATACTTTTTTCAGAGAAAACGGAACATAAGAAGATGGTTTAATAGAGAAAAAGTATTTGGGACTCAGACTCAGACTCAAAGATTCTGAATTTTCTTACAAGCAAACAGAGGGTTACCTCTTTCTACTCAAAAGGAAAATGAAACGTAGAGATTTTGCAACAATAGTAGAAGATTTAATAGTGAATTAAACGTTAAATAGACCTCACATTAAACAATTAGAGCTACCAATGAAGAAACTAAGGTATAAATGAGAAGAATAAGTAAAACAAAAAAAGAAACAAAAGAAAGATAAGAACGAGGAAAAGACAGAGAACCAACAAAAAAAGGACGCTTAACTTACATAGAAGAAAATGACCAAAAAGAAGCGTAAAGCGTCCAAAAAACAAAAATGATAAAAGGAAATAATAAAAATCAAAAAAATGTCTAAAAAGTTCAACAAAAATACATTTATGAAAACAAAAGGTTAGACAAGTAGAAAGAGAAAAAAACAATTAAAATAATTAAAATAAATTAAAAATGAAAAAAAGGCCACAAAAAAATAAAAGATTATTTTTAAATAGAAAAGACATCAATCAAATTTAAAAATAAAAAAAAACTAAATTAACAAAAAAGAAACGAAAAAATATACGAAAAGTACACAAAAAATAAAATTTTTGATTGAAAAAAAGAATTTTAATTCAAAAAAACATATTGAGACTTAAAGAAAACATATTAGAAAATGGGGAAAGTCCACAAAGAAACGATTCTCAAAGAAAATTTAATAAATACAATACAATAAAAATACTTTATAAGCATTTTCTTGTCCGCTACTAATCTTATTACATTTTCGGTTCCCCCTATATAGTATTTTATAATGAGAGTCAGCTACTTGACATTTTCTGTAGTTAGCTAGTCCTATATAGAACATCCTTAAATTTTTGTTATATATTTACTCACACCTCGTTCAATCAATCTATTGACTCTAAAAATTTTTGCTATCGTCATCTTTGTCAAGACCAATAATTTAGGGGAAAGAAATATGTATCGAGCAAAAACCTAAACAAAATATAATAAGAGCTAAAGAAAACATTTTAAAATTCTGTAAACGTTTGCATCCAAAGCATTCGCACTTGACTCTGTTTGTATTCTCTGTTTAACAAAAGTGCCGAAAAAAAATAAATTGTTTCCACCTTTTATCAACACTCGTACACACATACCCGATATATCGTAAGAACGACCCTGTTTTATGTTGGCCTCTTGAGCTTTTGGCTTTTGTCGCCATGCCTATATACTAACTTGTGTATTGGCTTAAAGTTGAGCTTGTCAATTTTAATTTTAATTTTACTTAAATGGGGTTGAGAGAGAGAGAGAGAGAGAGAGAGAGATAGAGAGAGCAAGTTAATCCCAAAACTAATGAATGTTATAAATGACCAGGGTTGCCATTTTGCATGCAAAAAAGTGAATTGTTGTTAAGTATTCTCTATTTTTTTTTTTCTTTTATAAATGAACGCGCTAAGCGCTGAATACCTTAAGTGCATTTATCAACACTACTGTTGCTGTCTGAGATTTGCAACAGCTGCAATACCAACACAGAGAAAAGGGCAACAGTCTATAGCTAGAAAACTTTTATATTTCAACAGCTTTGAGCCTGAAGGCGCTTAGAACTTACAAAAGAGAGTATAGATAGATGGGATAGAAGGATAGCAGGACAATAGGACGACAGGACAGCCATTAATCATTAGCGCAAAAGTTGCGAGTATCTATGGTTATAAAGCCACCACCAACAGATGATGATAATGATGATGACAACAACAACCAGTGTTGGACAACCCTCTTCGTTGGTTCGTTCGTTTATAAAAAGTTAAAAAGTTCTTACACGATGGCTAAGCGGCTTCTGCTCTTTTTTTATTTTGTATATCAGACTATACCCTGTATTCTACTTAAAAGACAACTTTGAATGTGCAGATTAAAATAATGTTATAAGAAGTTTTTAATGAGCTAAATAAAATTATATTTGTAACATGCAGCTTAAATTAGTTGCATGCTGCAAAGCTGCATTTTGATATGAAAAAGTTAATTTAATAAAACTTGACCGTTTTCAATTTGAATATGTTGAACATAATCTGATCAATTTTTTCTCAAAATCGTTTCGGGAAACAATCTAAATTTGTACCGACTGGTTAACAATCTAATGCAGAGCCTAAACGGTAAGAGCTAGACGGTTAATTTTATGTTACACACGTTTTTTAGAGGTATGAAATTACTGAACTGCAATTACAAGTGAGAGAAACTTTGTGTCTTTGGTTAAATGATTATTTTACTTATAACTCTCTTATTTTCCAATCGATTTCATTAAAATTTAAAATTTTTAAAACGACAAACTGTTTGTTTTATAGGTTAGTTTTAACTAAAAAGTAGTATCAAGTAATACAATATTTCAGAATTTACGTAATAAAACAACAATTAAGCTATTTAATGATATTTCAACTATATTTAGAATAGATTGAAGTAATTTAATCTATTAGCGTTTTTTGAGGTGCAGGGTATCTCCCTGTCAAGCACACTCGACTGCTTACAATATTCGTCTTGAGCAGAAAGATTTTTTTTTTTTTTTGTTTGGACACACAGAGCATGACAATACAATAATGCCATTGTAGAAGGCCTAAATGTTTTTTATCTTATTTTGCAGACGTCTGCCGGAAAAGTGTACGTAACCCTCACACTCTACAACTAAAAAAAAAAAATTCACTTTCTATCCGCATCAACTTAAGTAAAATGGTAAATGGTAAATGGCAAAATGTTAAATGGCACAAAGGTACTGGAAAAATTGTAGAAAATCACTTCATGACACAGACGAATACGCACAAACACACACATACGCTCTATGTACACGCGCCTCCATATTCCTTCCTTCTTTCATTCTCTGCCTGCTCTATCATAATTTATTATTCATGCATTTGTATATTTGCACGAGTATTGTGATTATTTTTCATTCTTTATACTATGTAGCCTTCATTTTCTTTTCTTTTATTCTTTTTTTTTTTTTTTTTGCACGCATATCGTGTGTGTTTATTTATTTTATTTCTCTGCCTTTTGAAAGTGTCGCTTGGAGTTATATAATTTGACAGTGCTGGCAAAAAGTAAAGCATTGCCGTCATCTTCGTGTTGTTCGTTGCCAATTGTGCCTGAGGGGGAGGCATTAAATAAGACCCAAATTGATGGCCAGACATTTGTTAATATTACGTCTATAGTATATAATAGTAAGTAGTATATGGTATGACTTTTGTCTGGGGCCTTTGATTACATTTGTACCACTTGACAAGTCTATTGGGTTCTGAATGGAGGAGGGCCTTGTATGTATGTAACTTGTTAGCTGGAAAACTTATACAGAATTGAACTAAAAAGGAAGAGAATTGGGGAACGCCTTTTGGCAGGCAGTTAATACACGTCTTACTTATTATTATGTCCAACAAAAAAAACTGGCAGCTGGCAACGCCTCCCAACTGCCATTTGGGTCAAAGTTTGGTAATTTTTTTATTTTTTATTTTTTTCATTGTATGCTTTTCATTTGCATTTTTCGCTGTTTGAAGCTTTTTTCATTAACTTTGTCCTCGATATTGGGCCAACAAAACTCATTAGAAACGGCTTCATTAAAAGGCTTAAAACTTGCCCACGCTAAACTCGATAAAAAAGAAATAACAAAATAAACGAACAACCCAAAAAAAAAATTTCCATTTAAAAAAGTTGCCAACAAACAATGAAAACTGCAACAGCGCAAAAAAAACAAAATTTTTAATTGAGCATCAAAAACTTTTGATAGTCTATGAATATATAAATGTTATGACAATTTGACTTTAAAAAAAAAATACAAAAAATAAAAATAAAACTGAAAATAATAAAAAAAAATTTCGAATTAGTTTTAATCCTCGTTTTAAAATGTTATTTTAAGTTGAAAATGAAATGGAAACTAAAGTTTTAATGATAAAGAAAAAAAAAAACTAAATAATAAATTGAGCTTAAAATATTAAAATTCAAAAGAATATATTTTATAATATACTCGAATAATAGTTAAAAATGTTTCATTTTGCTTCAAATGCAATTTATAGATAATATTAAATCCCCAAAACAGTGAACACAATATAAGAAAATGAAATATATAAATATATTCGGGACTCTAAGAAAAATACTGAAAGCCAAGATCTCTAAAAATCCTGCCTTATATCTTAATATTATTATATCATAACTTTTATGGTGATGATTTGAGAAAATATATTAAATTAAATAATTAAAAATTTTTAACATGAGAAATCAAATCTTTTAAGAGTCTCTTAAAAATTCTCTTCAAGAGAGTTCTTATTTCAAAATGTTAAAGTTTGAAGAAAACAGAAAAATTTTAGAAATTTCATAAGAAATATAAAAGCAATTAAAGAATATTAAAATCTTTAGATATGCAAGCCCTGAAAAGTATGCTCTTAAAAATTATATTATAAAATTTTCAAACTAATATGGATGTACACACGTAATACTAGATTTTTGTCTATAAATATAATACGGCTATATAGCCGTAAACCACTCCTAGTTATTCATGGCCAAAACACAAAATGAGATTTATTTACCTGCCAATCTGTCTGACCATTTATTCTATTCCATTATTTTTTGGTTTTTTGGTTGTTTTGTGGCCAACAACAACTAACCTTAGATAACTTGGCCAATTGGCAAGTGTTTGGGTAGTTAGAGCAAAAGAAAAACCATTAGAATAGTTTTCTTGTTGTTATTGTTGTGACTGGACACAGGTGCGGCCCATTTGTTGTATTTTTTTTTTGTTTTTGTTGTTTGGCCATGTAGAAAATGTGGCCAAAATTAATGAGCCAAATGGTCAACTATAAATTAGCGGCGCTCCAATTTATGCAGCAACAACAACAATAGATTCACATTAACAACAATGAACAATTTATTTAATTAAATGCGCGTTGGGCAAAAACCAAAATGAAATAAAAATAAAAATAAGAACAACAAACGTTAGCCAAAGTTACTAACTGAAAAGGAGAGGCGTACCAAAAAGGCGGGCCCCGGGCCTGGGCCTTGCGGCGGCACGTATTCGTACGCAGGAAGAACGACGAAGAAGAAGAAGCAGCAGCAGCAAAGGCAAGCACCGCGTTGCAAAGCAAACGATGAGTCATGAAGGTCATGACGAAAGCAAAGCAGCTGGCAGCGACGTCAACAGCGACGCTTTGATTACTGTGCGCTGCTGCTGTTGCCTGTTGTGACAGGTTGACGACGCGCCTGCCAGACATTTTGGCAGCACACACACATAAATACTAAGAGCAAAAGAGCGCACAGAGCTGCCAGAGCGCCATAGAGAGCGAAATTGAGATTGAGATTGAGAGAGATGGTGCGAGAGTAAGAGAACTCAAAGGCAAAGAGCGAGCAGCCGCTATTAAAAAATCAATTTCGCAATGTTACAAACCATCGCTGCTAACGTTGACAGCGACGCAGATTGCTCTGCTGCTGCTGCCGCTGCTGCTTCTGTTTGTTTATTTGTGTTTGTTATTTTATTATTTTTTTTTTCGTGTGCCTTTTGCGCCTTAAAATACTACGACGATGCTCATTAGTCACAAAATACTTGATGCACTCGCGTTCTATTGTTTGTATTGCACAATAAAATGTAACTAACTAATATTAAATAACATTTTAAATATTAAAAATAAAACCTTTGCCGCTCTCTTGACATGCTAAATTATTATTTTTACTCACCTCTTTGCTTTGCTTTCTTTTTTGTTATTTATTTTTAGCCCACTTTCTTTATGATATGTGTTAGTGTGTGCGCGTGTGTGTGTTTGTATTTATAACAATAACAACAACACTGCAGGCTTCACAAGTTTATAATATTTTTCTTACAGCAAAAAAATATGCAACAAAATGTATGTGAAACAATTAATTGTTTCAATTGTCACTTTTTTAATTGTTTTGTATTGTTTTTTATATAAAAAATTGTTGTTTTTTTTTTTTAATTTTGCGCGCGCTGCGCTTTACTCTACTATTTCCGTTAACGTTGTCATTAGCAGTTGTTGTTGTTTCTATTATTGTTCTTCTTCTATTATTTTTGTATTATTGTTGTGCCTTGTGGCCGGCGACGACGACGACAACGTCGACGTCAACAACTATACCAACCAACCAACCAACCAACTATATACGAAACGCGCGCAATGCGTTGGCGTTGACATTGGCGTTGCGTACACTGCAAAGGCTGCTGCTAAACTGAATGACAAACCTGACATGCAGTTGCCAAGTTAACTCAAAACAGTACCAACCAGCTGCCAGGCTCTTTAGCTCTCTATCGTTATTCTCTTTTGGCATCGCCGCTTGGCAATCGTAAACAACCCCCAAAAGCTTTAGCACGTGCGACAGCTAACACGGGGCACCCACAATAACAGCAGGAACAGCAGCAATAGCAACAGCAACAGCAATAACAACCCTGTATGGGGGCTATGCGGCGTTGCCGGTCTGATATTAGCGTCTGCGCACAGAGTGGCAACACCGCAACATCTTAGGCTCAATACAGTCACTGTCAGCAGTTATACAACACAAATTGCAAATTATCCGTATAAGCCTATATGAGAAAAGCACAAAATTTACCAATCAATAGAAGGACAATTGATTCTTAAATAACTTTGTTGTTTGTTATCCGATCAGTACCATTTTTTAGCATTAAATAAAAAATTGAATAAACATATAGATGCATTAAAATAAATATTCTGATTTGAATATATGTACATAAGTGTTAATATTTCAAATTATTTTTCGCAAAAAGAATTTTAGAAGCAATTCTTTTTATCATTATTTTGGCTCTAAGCTTTTTATTTTTCCGGCCTTAAACTCTTTAATACATGTATTAATTTTGAATACCTCTTAAGAAAGACTTAACTGAATTAAATATGATTGAAATGTTTTTTTTTTTAATTTTGATAAAAAAGTTAATTCATACAATATTGTTTACAAATTAATTATGAATTTAACACAAATTATATTTATAATAAAATCCCTAATGATTATTTTAAATAAAAATGGTAATAACCATGACCTTGAACCCAAAACCTTTTGTTTAACTATTAATAAAATATATTTAGGAATAACTTTTTTAATCTAACGGATATATATTTTGAATTCAAATAAGTTTCAACTTAATTAACTATCGTACAATAACTTAACACGCTCACTGTGCTCCCATGCAAAATAGAGAGGCAAAATGAGCGAACGCAATGCCGAATGCACGAAAGTCATAACACATTGCAAGTGAGAAAGAGAGCGGCTTAAAAACAAACGAAGTCTGTTCGTGAAAGGGAGTTGGGAGAGCGTAGAGTAGAGTAGGCTTTTATGCGCTATGGCTTGCCACTTGTGTAATATTGGCAATTAACTAACAGAAAATGGGGTTGATTTTTGAATGGACGAGATATCCGAATGTGACTTCCACAAGGATAATGATGAGTATGACGACAAAGATGAGTATATTATGATTGTGAATGAGAGAAATGAGTGTTGAATGTTGAATGTTGAGGTTGTGGCCAGTAGCACTGATCATTTTGGCTAAGCGGATATAGGAGTGGCTTACGAAGTGGTCCTACTATTTGTAATTGGGTAAACGCATATATTTGCGCTCAATTTGCAGCAAATTTGAAGCAGGTGTAATGAGTAGTAGCTAAGTACTATAAATGTAGACGTTAGTTGTTGTTGTTGTTGTTGTCATCAGACATTTTCTATAACTCAATTATGTGGCAAAGACTTAATCATGCAACAACGCTTACAATGCTACGTGTATCAATTAGTAGTGAAAGTAAGAATAATATAATAAATTGTGGGTTTCATATAAACTATATAGATAGATAGATATATAGTTTAGTTTATTGGGGTTTCATCAGGTAGTAAGCTGATTTTTTTTATATTTAACCCCTCGTGCTGTATTTGCTGTACGTTTCAATTATTTTTAGCCAACGCTCCAATTTTCTACTTACCAAGGCACAATAAATCATTTGATTTTGTACACTTGGTCCCAAGGAGTTGGCAACTTGAAGCGGTCCCAGGACCACGACCACGACCACGACCGATGAGACCGTCAAGGGTCTCTCTCTCTCTCTCTCTTACTTGCTGCCAAACCAATACAGGCCGTAGTTGCTATGGGTCCAGGTTTAACTCTGTATTGTACACGTGATGTGCGTGCCTTCCGGTGTTAAATCAAGGCAAATGTTTTGAAATTGTCTTACTACCTTTTTTGCTACCCGGTATTACCACAACCACTACAACTACAACTCCTATCTCCCCACAAAAACAAAAAAAAATAAAAATAAAATAAAACGGAAAGCAACTGTAGTTAATATTTATGGCGATTTAATCTTCTCACTTGAGCGCTGCTCAGTTAAGTTTGATAGACACCGGGACTACCAGCATCTACTTCTACCAAAGCCAACAGCTGACCCTTTTTTCTCTCTCTCTCTCTCGCACACTCTGCCTGTCTCTTTCGCCTCCCCCCCCCCCCCTCATATATAGTTTATTCTCGAGTTTTTGCAGTTTGTTTGCGTGTCCATTTAATTTCCGAGTGGAATTGCTTAATCAAACATAGCAGCAGCATACCATATAACCCCGTCAGTCTGAGAAAATCGTTTCGAGTTTCCAGTTCCTTTAATGAGTTGTGTTGCTTCAAATGTTTATATATTCTTTGGATTAATCCAGTGACAAGTAAACAAAAAAAACAAAAAAAAAAATGTGCATTAGCAACAAATTGTTATTGTTTCTATTAGGCTCTCTGACTTTTGGTCCTTTGCCAAATTGGGGTTCGGACTTACAGAGGGCGAGAAACGAATTAGTTGCTGTTTGTTGAATTTTGGTCCAAAAGATAAGCGATCAGAGAGAAATAAATAAAGAAAACAAATAACAAAACAAAAAACAAAAAAACACAAAATCACATTTATTTGATTATTATGGAATGAAAGAGGAAATCATGAGATAGGAAAAAAACTTTATAAGATATTTATGCAAAAAATGTGAGGTTAAAGACGTCATACCCATTATGCAAGGAAGCTCTTCAAATTAATTGACAAAATCTAAAAAAAATTAATAACAAATAATGATGAAAGAGCCTTAAATGTATAGAAAAGTGATAAAATTGAAACGATTAGTAGGATTATACCAACCAGAAAAAAGAGAACTCTTAAACTTTGGGGGAAAAAAATAACTCCAAAGCCTTACAAATTATTAGAAATTTACAATTTTCGTATTGATAGAATAAAATAGAAAAAAAATTACACTTTTAAACAAATAATCGAGAATCTCGTCAAACAAATATAACCTTTTTAATAAATAGATTAATTTAAGGGACTTTAGGAAAGCAGAAAACTTGTTTTTATTTAAATATAATATAAGATAATTCAGAAGGAATATTACGTACTATAATAATAAACATAACTAAAACTAATATTTAATTAGTTTAGTAAGCTCTGGATGTTGTTATAGAAACCCAACCAAAGATAATGAGAGCAGAATGTTTGTATTGCGACTATTTCAGAAAGCTCCAATGCTTTTCTTAATAACTGCAGCGGCGCTCTTGTTATAACATTAGTGTTTACTAGAACCAGTTGTGAATTCTAATGATTGAAATGACTGCGTTTACTTTTAATTACGTTGCAAATTAAAAAAATAAATAAAGTTATTAATTAAGATACTCTTTTTAATATATTTTCATAGAAATATAAAGAAAAAATATAATAAAAAAGGTTTTTAATCAAACTACAACTAGTTCAAAGAACAAACAATAAAAGCGAATTCTCTAAAGCAACAAACAAAAATCACCTCAAATCTAGAAATAAAATTTGTTCGAGTAAATAAATTGACAGCCAATGTTGTATGAAATGAAGATACAGAAAGTACTTAAGCTTTTATTGATTTTCATATAAGCAAAATACTCTACTCTATACTAATTGAATTGATTGTCGAAAACTGATTGATTTTAAAGCCAATTTACTAAAAAACAGAATATCTTTGTCAACTAGTATATAAACCAGTAGAGTGCTTAACTAAAAAAGAAAAAAACTTCCCTTCAAATGAAAAGTGCATGCATACATACATATATACATTGAATTTCCATACAAATCACACTCATGCATATCAATGTATGTATGTATGGCAAGTAAGTAGGAAAAGCTTGAAATATATATGAAAATATATATGTACATATGTATATGTATATACGTATGTATATGTATTCGTACAGCTTGGACTTGGTTGGTACTTGTCTTGTATCTATGGGGCGGGAGACGCAGTCTCATTTAAATTAATGGCGTCTAACAATTCGATGCGCTCACAGGAAAAAATCAGAAAAAGGAAATAGGAAAAGCACGAAGCGTTTATATATACATATACATATATATTGTTTTTTCATTTTTATAAATTTTTTGAGGGGTTTTTGCATTTTTTTTTCATTTTCATTTTCAATTAAACAAATAGCTGAATTTGACATTTTTGGCTTTTTTTCTTTTCTTTTAAAG
>JBANCX010000026.1:29701-59536 GCA_037040065.1 Dettopsomyia nigrovittata
TTTTTTTTTCATTTTCATTTTCAATTAAACAAATAGCTGAATTTGACATTTTTGGCTTTTTTTCTTTTCTTTTAAAGTTCAAAGGAAAAATCATAAGCGTGCGCGCTTAGAAAATGAAAAAAAAAATATAACGAGCGCGATAACAGTACACTGACAGTCATGTTGAGAGAGGGCCAAGAGGATAGCTTCCGCTGAACCCAGCTACGATATATGTATGTAAGTATGTATGTATGTATATACGAGACCTGAGTACTGAGTACTGACTTCTGCTTGTGTTCCTGTCTCATTGACAACGCTTATCGACTGCTGCCCAACATTTTATATACATACATATATTCTATATATGTATGTATGTATGTATTTCTTCTCTCTCTCTCTCATTCTCTATCGCTACCAGCTAGTGTTGTCAGTTAAGCTTTTTTTTTTTTTAGTTTTTGGGTAAAAACTAACCTTAAAATGCAACTCGATAATATTTTTATTTACAAAATTTAACGTCATTTATCTACCTTAGAGAGTATCAAATATATACTTTTATATCGTTAGGGTTTACCGGAGTTTTATCCATTTGTTAATTAATATAAATAGTTCTGAAAATTCTAAATAAAATAATTTATATGGAAAAAAAAAACAAATTAACTAAAGAACAGTTCCTGAATGTCATTGAAACGAACTCTACAAATATCAATAGAGAACCAGTACGGTGCTTGGCTCCTTTTGATTTATTAGATTTGATTCCAATGAACAAGGAATTAATAGAGAACCAATTTCATGTTATTTCAATTTTTAATGCTCTATTTTTAAAAAGTTTTTGGCATTTTATCTGTTTTATGAAGCGATAAAGTATTTATAATAATTATACTACTTATTTATAATAATTTTTTACCATCTTACTTTTCTTTCTTGACATAAAAGACAGTTAAAAAAAATTCTATTTAAAATTATTCCTTTTGTTAATACTTTTTTATGGCTTTTCAATTTCCTGTTTGTCAATTTTCTATTTTGTGTCCATCGGTAACACACAAAAAAAAAAAGGTGGCAACACTGCCATCAGCACAATTTTCATTTACTTTAAGCTGCTGACTGTTGCTGTTGTCGTTGTTGCTGTTGTTTGCTTCCATTTTCAAAATCTTCTTCTTTCCTGTCTTCAGTTACAATTTCTTGCTCTTCTTCCTCTCTTTTTTTTACTCGTGTTTTTGTTGTTTTTTTCTTATCAGTGCATTGGCATCGACAATAACAGCTGCAGCCATCCTTGGAAAGCTAGGCAAATGTTTGTTTGCTATCCATTTCCTTTCCTTTGGCACTACCTCTCTCTCACCCTCTCTCTTTTATCTCCTTCAACATATTCTTTGCTTTCATATCGCTGTTAAAACGATTACACACATTTATGGCTATAAAAAAATTTTCTTCAACAATTTTCTTGAGCAGAATTCATGATTCAATTAGCCACAGCCCAATGCATTTAGCTGGGCGTGTCTCCTTCAGTTTCCAATCGAAAAATAACAAAAATATTTAAAAAAAAAAATAAAATTGAAAATGAAATAAAATATAAAAATGTAAAACTAACAAGTTACCCTATAAAAAGTGAACCAAATTGATAATTTTAGTTAATTTTTAGGAACATTTTAGAAAGAATATAGGATAAATACAAATATGAGCTTTTCGTGGAAAAGTATCGTAAGCGTATCGTAAAGATTTTAATAATCTTCAATACATTATCTATTTTATAATATGTATTATAAGCGAAATCGCGAGAATTACGCCGGAAATTTATTGTGCATAGAATCGTATTTATTCTACCAACTAATTACGAATAAAAGTCATCTGAAAAAATTGACTTTTCATCGCATAAATATGTATATTATCTATAAATATAGTTTTTTGCTCCTGCGTTTGTTCAACAAGTCAGCTTTTTCGCCATTAGAATTCGCAAGTGGTTCTAGTGTGAAATTGATAGCAACAGCACAGGTCGTTAACAGGTCGAAATAGTTGTTTTTTGTTTTTTTTTTGTGATGGTGTTTAAAAGTGTTAGATAACAATTTCTAAAACTATTTCTTGTATGGAGATAAACAACCAGTTCTTGGACCTCCCTACCACGATCAACAGTATAAAATATACCGAAAAAATTAAAATTATTATTAAACATCTCATTCAAATAATAAATGCGCTGCGATTCGCCTCCAATCGGACGTCTGCTGTTTATTATTTAGTTAGTTGTACATACCCTTGTAAAGCTACAGCAACAGGGTATGCCCAGCAAGTAAAGCAATTATCTAACATCATTGTTTGAAAGACTTGTCCCCTCCCCATAGTTATAAGCCATGGCTCAGCAGCTAGTCGACCATGTTAAGCAACTGATTTTGTGTCTGTTTTTTTTTACATATATAACCAGTTCTCTGCTAATCAGTTTTAATAAAATTCTTTTTCTTTTTTGGCTTTTTTTTATGAAACATTCAAAAATTCATTCAAAGCGTATGCAAAAAAATAAATAAAAGTTTCTTACGAAATGGAATCAATTGATGAATAATGAAGTTCTAATAGAAGTTTTCAGGCTATAAAAAGGTTTTCTAGCTAGAACTAAAGATACAAAAAAATTACCAAAGTATTTTTCTTCATAGTATTATATCAAAGAGCTAGTTCCGATGCAGTTAAAAGATATTATAATAAAAAAAATACTATTTCCATTTGATCCAGAATTCTTATAAAATAAGTTTAGAGTAGCTGGGCCCATAGATCATATTGTATACCGAAACTAAAAGTGGAATATTTTTATCAGATTATGAAATCTTTAGATCTTTTTTATGTGCTAAATAAGAGAATATATATGAAATTAAATGAATTTAGAAAATATTCTATAGTATAATACTAAAAGAGTTACCTAAGTAATCGTATTATATAAAAATATAATTCATATTTCATATAAGTAAATCAACAAAGTTAAGTGCTTGAAAACTTTTTGTTTACTACACGTTGAACAATTAGCGGTTCAACTACCTTAAGTCAGTTAAAACTTCCTAAAGATAGATGATAATAATAATATATCTATGAATATATTGTTGATAAAACGCAAGTTCATATATATAATTTAATGTCTTAATTAATTTATAAATATTTACATTCATTTCGTAAGTTTAAGCAAAAAGTTGCACAATTTCATTTTTAATATTTATTTTTAACTTTTATTTTGGATACCGTATACCCATCCCATACCAAAATACTTCAAAAGGGTACAATATTATTATTATTAGTAATATATACGACAGAAAAAATAATATAAAATGTTTAATTGAATGAAAAACTTTTCGGTTTTTTAAGCTTTTCCAAGCAAACTTTTCAGCTATCGGCTTTACATAAACTGACCAACTTTCACGCAAATTGATTAACTATATGTCAAGGAATAATGAAAATAAAAAAATAATAATGATATAATTATTAGTTTTTTAGCAAGTTCAACATTCAAAATATGAAAAATATGAATAAATCATTATTTGGAAAAATAGCTGTCAGTCGGAAAAATTCAAAAATTGTTCAATTTTCAAGCGTCTGTAACCGAATTTGGGAATTTCAAGTTTGATTCACGCAATCTGACCAAATTATACCTGAAATATCTCGCAACAAGTAACGTATGGACAATCAGGGTATCTCCTAGTCGGGCTTTCTTAATTGTTTATACTGCTTCTTTTTTTTTTCATACAGTCAATGGCATAAAAATATGAACACTCTACCAACTAACAAGAAGAAGAACACAACAAAAAATACCGTTGTACTGAACTGCCAGCTGCCTGCCATCTAACATCTGGCAGCTGTCAGTGTCAAATTCATTGTAAATTACAAGTTCATTTGCGGCTGGCATTACATCCGCTTAAGCGCTTAAGGTCTGTCGCAAAAAAAAAAAAAAACTTTTGCTGCATAAATTATATGAAAAAAAAAAACAAATTCTGCACGAATGGAGTTTGTAGCAGTCAGGTTGAAGTATCATAGAACCGTAGAACCGTCGTATATGTACATGTATATAGACCTGCCCTGCACTCTATGTACGTATGTATCTTTTTATCGTATTTAGAGTTCATAATGAAACTTAATGATGTACCATTAGCGAGCGGTCGACGCGTTGAGACAGCGGTCTAACTAACAGTACAATATGCATTTTGAGGCGCCAACGAACCGCGAAGTTCAAATGGACCAAGCTATCTAAGAGATACAAATGTATACGAGTATATGAGTATATGTAAAGCGGGCAAATTATAAAATTTGTTTCATTTTTTTTTTTTTGAATATTTTTAATGTTTTTTTTTTAACATTAGGCAAAGATCCATTGTCAGAGTCAAAGATAAAATGAGTTTTTGGAATAAATATAGATTCTGAAAATACGTAGATACTACATTGGTTGGTTGAATAAATATAGATCTATAGATATCTAGATAATTGGTTGCTTGGAAACATAAAAGATGCATAGATAATCGATGCGTAACATAAATTTAGATAGACAGAATAATTAGTTCCATAGATAGATAAAGATAATCGATGGGTTATAAAATCCTAGATAGACAGAAATCTATAAATATTAAGATAATTGGCTCCATAGATATAGGATACAGATAGATAGGGATTGAGACATAAATCGATAATTGATTGGTTCGAAAGATATAGATTAATAGAGAACTAAAGATACATAGATAATCGATGCGTCATATAAATCTAGATGGACAGAAAAAGTTATATCGATAGATATAGATACATATGTAAATAATCTTTGGGTTCAGTTAAATTCTAGATAGACAGAGATCTATAAATAAATATGGATTTAGAGATAAAAAGATAATTAATAATTGGTTCGAAAGATATAGACTCATTTAGTGATAATTAATTGGAAGCTAGTTATAAATCTATAGAAAAATTGATAATTGAATAAATACTAGGCAAGATTATCTATAGATAGTTATAGATCTAAAGATGGAATAAATAAATGATAGATGTAAGTAAATGAATCTTATGACTGAGCGGTTAGACAAATTCAAATAAAGTTAGAGATAACTTAGTTTCAAATATCAATAAAGTTGCTTCTATAGACAGATATAGATCTATGCATGTATATTTGCATAGATAATTAGTTGGACAGATGTATGTAGATCTATAGATACAGTAAATAAAATAATATATATATATACAATAGATAGTTAAAAACAGATGAACTTACGAACTGCGAAAAGTATCATAGTATAGTCCTTAAGTTAAAATAAATAGATAGAAGAGTTCTTCATTAAATGTAGATAAATTGAAAGAGCCAAATAAACTTTGGACTTATGGATATAAGGATTAAATGTACACATGTCAGAATTCTAGGCAATTTTCCCCCACATGAGACTGGAATTCTTTTGATTAAGTTTCCAGATTAAAACTTTTTTGAAAAAAAAGAAAACTTTCCTTCAAGATTCCTTCAATAATATTAACATAACTGAAAACCCATATTATACTACAATATATTAATAGATATTTGCTTATATATGTATGTATGTAAATATAATTAAATAAAATTAATAAAAAAGATTTATTATAGTTCCAATTAAACGGGAAATCGATTATAAAAACTAGATAAAAATATATACATATGTATCTATAGTTTGAGCGTAAATTATTCTTTAATATAAAATATTCTTAATATAAAAGAGATATTTACTATCTAGATAAATGGCTAGATACATTAATAATCATTAGATAATCATTGGGTACTGAGAACAAAAGTTGGGCACGCGTTCTATCTGAATTTTTTCTCAGTAGAGCCATTCACCAAAACAATTAAGAAAGCTCTAGTTGAGTGTGCTCGACTACAAGATATCCCGATCCAAGCGTCGAAGTATTGAACATTTTAAAGCGTATTTAAGCGTTTGCAGTATGGTCTTTACTCTGCTGCGAGCGGTGGTAAATTTGTTTGCTTTATAAAACTTGCAATTTTGATAAGACAGATACAAAATTGATGTAATATAGAAATATTACAGTAATAAACACCTGTACTGAGCCACAAGGTTACAGGTAAAAATTTTACCTATTATTCGAACTTTTTTCTATTAATTTGGGTGTTGTGAGCTTGTATATACTATATATGAAGAGAATTATAAGACTAAAGGTGAAAAATTCCACCTGTAAATCGTTCTGGATACCAAATTTAGTTTCTGACACAACAGCCGTCGCTGATCAAGAATATAGATGATTTATAGAATTGGAGATGTCTCCGTACGCCTGTTACATACATTATAACAAACCAATAATACCCCTTTTCCATATTTCAAATGGATCGGGGTATACAAAAATTAACAAACGATGATGATCCAATATAATGATCATTAAAATAAAAATAATCATTGAAAATCTATTGATTTATTATTATTATTTAAAAAATCTATAGAGCGAACTTTACTTTTCACGCTTTTATTTGATTAGTTGATCATGATGTTCAGCATCAGGCATCAGACATCGGCATGTTCATTAATTATTATTATTAATTAATGAAGTTAAGTTTCGTTTATTGACAGATTTTGGTGTTTTTTTTTTTAAGAACAGATTGAACAAAAACAAATTTGTTGTCATTATAATAATAATTGCGGATATGTGCGCTTCATTCTTAACTATTCATTGTTATATGTATTATTATTATCATTATTATTACTATTATTATATTTATAGTTATGGGAGATGTATTACTTGGTTCTATTTCTGGTTTTGCAATAATTTTGCTTTTTTTTTTTGGTCGTTTACTTATGGAAAATCCAAAGCTATGAACTTGTTTTTTCTTCTTTATTATTATTCTTCTTTTTTAGATTTCATTTTTTGAATTAAAAATATGATTTTGCAAAAAAAAATTCTTTCACTTGAAGTTCAATGCGCTGCCATTGTTTTAATGAGGCATTTAAGTAAAAAAAATTTAATTATACAATTGTGTCTACAACGAATAAATGAATTTTTTTGTTTATAGACTCTTAATTATATGTATAATGGATAAGCTAATGCCTAATAATGATATTAGAAAACATTTTATGGAATAAAATTCTTCTATATGAATTACTATTTCTATCAGAAATGCTTGAATTCATTATTATAATTATAAATGATTTATTATTTTCATTGTTGTCGTTATTGTAAAATCTATAACTATATTGTTCAAATTTATAAATATTTTAATTAAGAATGCATTTTTCAAGTAAAGCTTGAAATTTATGTTTTTTTTTTTTGCCAATTCACTATTAATCTATCAACAAAGTAATGCGAGAGTAATCGATTATGTAATGCGCCACTGTTGCACAGCAGAGAGAGCACAACACTACGCTCACGGGAGAGTAAAATTCAGAGATTAGAAGATCACACACATCAACTTTTACTTTTATTTTCATTTCAAACCTATTAAACTCATAGAAGTGTCAAACTTATGATTGATAAAAAAATAAATACAAAATTTGATTTCAAGTAAAGCTTGAAATTTATGTTTTTTTTTTTGCCATTTCACTATTAATCTATTAACAAAGTAATGCGAGAGTAATCGATTATGTAATGCGCCACTGTTGCACAGCAGAGAGAGCACAACACTACGCTCACGGGAGTGTAAAATTTAGAGATAAGAAGATCACACACATCAACTTTTACTTTTATTTTCATTTCAAACCTATTAAACTCATAGAAGTGTCAAACTTATGATTGTTAAAAAAATAAATACCAAAAATTTTGTTTGGAAAGTATTCAAATAAATCTAGCTGAAACCACTAATTTAAACTGTAAGTGTAATTATGTTAATATTTTTCTTCTGTTTTACAAACAAATTATTAAATAGTAATTTAGACAAACAAAAAGAAATTTTGCCAAATTGTAAAGCATTTAAATATTTGGTAGACTGAAGTTTGCCAAAAACAAAACAAAACAAAAAAAAATTTTTATTTTTTTTCAAAAATTTACAAAATTTAGTCATCGACCAAAAAATGAAGAAGCAACAACCAAGTTGTTGTAGCTACCGTTCATGAATTTATTATTTATTTATTATTAATGTTGCCGATGATCTGATCTGTTGTCTGAAGTTGTTTTGCTTAAGGCAGCCACACAATGCGGCACTTTTTAAGCCACATTGTAATGGCCCTCAAGTGAGGGCACTTTTTTTGGTTAAAGCCACTCCAAAAGCAAAAATCCAAAAGGCGAGCCGGAACTCCAAAACACTTCAATTTTTTAGCTCTATGTGTGTGTGTTAATGATAAAAAATCATATGAGCTGATGCCTGATGCTATAATTAGTTAAGCGGCCAAAGTTATTCTTTTTTGTGTGTTTGGCCAAAAATATGCTAAAAAAAAAGAAGAAGAAAAAAAGAGCCAACACCATCACCCACATGGCAATATATACATACAAACACTGGGCCTGGCCAAAAATGTACTTCAAAATAAAAATCTTTCATTAATTATGCCAAAGTCAAAAAAAAATTTTTTTTTTTTTTTGAAAATTGCAAAGCGTTTTGGTGCATGTACTACTCAGCTTTTGGCTAATTAAACAACTTAAAAAATAAAAAAAAAATGAACAAAATTGTATACAGAACAGCAACAATAAAGAAGCGGCAAACGTTGAACAAAAAACAATTAAAATTGAGCATAAAATGTTGTTAGCTGCCGCGACTATAAAACCAAAGCTCCCAAGCAAACCCACTAGCAGTCAGCTATCAAGCGTGTGAGACAAGAGACATACCTCCCTCAGAATATACAGATACAAAAGATACAAAAGATAGACTATATCTAAGTGGGCCTTGTTCAACTGGCAATTTTTCTTTTATTTTTTTTGTGTTCACTGTGCATTTTTGGCCTTTTTTTTGGCTTTTTTTTTGTTTGTTTGGCAAGTGTTTGTGAGTGTGTGTGTGTCTAGCTTTGAAGATGTTGCTGCAACGTGTTAGCCTTGTTGCCTGTTTGGTTTTAGCCAGCGTCGCTGCTGGCCGTCTGCCGCAACGTTATTTACCCTCAAACCAATATCTGGCCCCACAATCCAGTCAACTGCATTATCATGGCGTTAGCGGTCAATCGCATAGCCGCATTGGTGGTACAGTTGGTGCCGGACAATATGGAGGACATGGACATGGTCATGCAGTTGGAGTTGGAGTTGGACATGGTGCTGGTATTGGAGCTGGACATCGTCAACAACAACAACAACAGATACCAATTGTGCGCAGCGATTATCAAAGCGATGCCAATGGCAACTACAATTTCGGGTAACTATTCTAAAAAGGGAACTAAATCTGTTTATCTACCCGATAAAAAAAAACACTCTAAAATTAACAATTTTTTCAAGATTTCTTTGTTGAATTTGAGTTAAAGAGATCAATATAATTAAGCTTGGGGAATAATAAAAGAAAATTAAAGTTTGACATAATATGTCCCAGATTTGTAGAAAAACATGTTTTTTTGAAAGGATTTTGACTGACTCACCAATCGATCCTACATAAAGTAACTTTATTTAATATAAATTTAATCTATTGAGCGAGAGACCAATAAAAATATAATATTTATATTTGGCTAGTTTTTTTTACAATCAATTAAAATTAAATAGAACTTTTATTTAAGTCTCAATTAGAATAATAATTGATTTTAATTAGATCGTAATAGAACCGTGTTTTCACAAATGGAATCCAAAATGGAATAATTTCGGACTTTTTTAGGAATATATAAAATAATCTTTAATTAAAATTATTAAATTTTATTAGAAAATATCTCAATATATTACCAGAAATAATAGAAAATTTACTTTTTTATAATCAAACGTAAAGAAAATATTAAAATATTTGATTTCTCCCCAAGTTTTCAACAATGTCCAACATCACGATATAATTTAATTTTTCGATATTATATATATTTGAAAATCTTTTATATATTTTTGGTTTAGTTTTGATACCGCCAATGGTATACATCGTGATGAAACTGGTGAATTTAAAGGTGGTTGGCCCCATGGCTCTTTGGGTGTACGTGGATCATATTCCTATACTGGGGATGATGGCAAACAATATACGGTCAACTATAAGGCCGATAAAAATGGTTTCCATGCTGAGGGTGCACATTTGCCCACCTCACCATCTCTACCCACTGAGTAAGTTCTAAAAAAAATATCAAACATTTAAGCTAATTCCCAATATTTTGATTTGAAAATCAATAAATAAATATATAATTCTCGAAATTCATTGCAAATTTTCCTAAATTACGTAAGAATACTCGTGAGATTGTTCATATTATTATTATAATTTTTCTTTATAGCCATCATCAGCATCGTAGCGGTGGCTTTGGTGGTGGTGCTGGTGCTGCTGCTGGAGGCTCTGGTAGTTATGGTCATCATGGTGGTGCCTATCATGCCGCTGCCTCTAATGTTCAGGGACCCTCAACACGCTATCTACCGCCCAGCTATCGTCAACGCAGACATTACTAAATGTACCTTGACGAAGGATCTAATTCAAACATTTTTCCAACACACACAATTTAGTTAGACGCTTAAGATATATCTTCTTCTTTTTTTTTTCAATAAAGTTTAACTAAATTAATATGGAAAATCAATATTTGACTAAATTCGTTTGTAATTTCAAGAGGAAAAACGTCTATAGGAAAATATACTTTAAAATCTTAAAAGTTTTAAAAAATTCAATGGAAAATTTTAAATTTCTTAAAGAAATTGAACGTTTTTTATTGGAATTGGACTGAAAAGTCAATAAATAAAGTCGACTTTTAGCTCCAAAATGCAAATAAATTGTATAAATCGTATTATTAAAATACAATATTATGGAAATAAGTTGAAATAAGTTTCATAAACAATGAAAGCTTTCATTATAACGACTGATTTCTGACCCAATTTCTACATAGAAGCAACAGTATTGGACATAGTATGTACATAGATACGAAATTTAATGTCTCTAGCTCTTCTAGTGTCTGAGTTATATGAATTTAGATCATTTATAGCATCGAAAAATGTACCCTTTTGCCTGTTATACTGCTTTAGTACATCCTATTGCCATTTAAAATAAGACAAATAAGAGTAAACTACTAATCTACCATCGTAGTAGAAACAATATGTAAAATTAAAGCCAATTCCAAGCGTATACTAGGTAGTTGGGTACAACAAAACTCTTCGATTGTCTTTGGCACGCCCTTTTGCTGTTTCAATCTGTTGAGTTCTTGACTTTTTTCTTTTTGGCAAAAGTTCAACAACAATTTTATGTGGAATGATAAAACTGATTAATATGCAACTAAGCACTTAAGAACAAAAATAACAAGAAATAAAAAATCTTTTCAACTTTCTTTAAAAAAAAGGCTTAAAAGTTGTTTTGTTTCAACAACTTTCACTTTTATGCACATTAATCATATAAGAATCCATCATTTCAGTGCCCCAAACCATAAGATTAATCAAATATTTTCTTATAAAGTACTATTGCAGTACTCCAATATACCATTCAAGTATAAAAATGTGAAGAAGATAAAATTCTTAAGATGCTGTCAACAATTGCAGTTGAAATATGTTGAATGGGGCAACAAGAACAATGAAAGAAATAGATTATTATGTTGTGAGAGAGAAAGAGGTTGCCTGGCTAAGGGATACCTTGTAAGCTATATTATAGATGGGAAAATTATACAAAACGTTGACTTTCAAGACATGATATAATTTGTGGAGGTAATTTAATATAATTTAATAAATTAAATTCAAGATTTTTGACTTCAAAACCTTAAAACCTTAAATACCACAAATTTTCCTCATCCAGATATAAAAATGATTATCTATCTTAAGAGCTTTAAATAACAGATTATTTAGTGAAAAATAGCACTTAAAAGAATATAAACAATACTAATTACATTTATTTGGGATAAACTAATTCAAATTCTTTGGTTTTCAAACATTTTCAAAATGTGTTTCTCGTATTTTTATAAATAATTATAATAATAAATCATTTTTATAATACAATTTATCAAAGATATTTGGATAAAGTCATCGAAATTTACGTTTGAATTGATTAAAAATTATATTAAAAAAAAGTTCTTGAAATTATTAATTTTATTTTCTTTTAAATAAAAATTAAAAATTTAATTAAACATAATTTTATCTTCATTACTTTGAGTCATTAATAATAATTTGAATATTTATTCATTAATTATTATTTTAACTAATCATTAATTAATAGGTATGTTCCTGTTATATATATGCACTTAAGACCACTTAAATATTTACAGAGTATAAAACAAAAGAGAAGAAAGAAAAAGGAAAGGAAATAAAAAAACAGCAGAGACAAAAAACTGTCAAATTTTTTGTATTTTCTTTGTTTTTTTTTTGCATTTTGAGCGCATTGTCTCTGAAAACTTTTTCGTCATAGATTTTTCATCTTCTTCTTGTTGAACATTTTCTTGAAATAAATTTTTTCTTTTTTTTTTTGGAGCATTTCTCAGTTATCGTTTCGTATTCGCATTAATTAAAATTATACAGCAGCAGCCCTTGGGCACTCACTCTCCTCTCTCTCTCTCTCTGCTGGCTGGATGGGGCCTGGTATTTTTCTCTTCATATTTTTTTTTTTTAATTTGGAGCTTGGGCTCTCTTCATAAATTAAAAGGGCGCTTATGAATTTTATGAATTATATTTCCCCATTAGGGGCAGACATTTGGCTTTTTGCTAACTGCCAGAGGTGGGAGGTTTTTGGTTATGTACGCGCACAGGCGCCTGTAAGTAGGCAATGTTCTTATTGAATTTCATTGGGTTGCCCCTCTCTCTCTCTCTCTCTCTGTCTCTGTCAGTCTCTCATTTGATATTAGTGCAATTCATTTGCATGCATGTCTGTGCATGTTCAACTACATAAGTAACACGTGTACAGTACACCCAAAAAAAAAGAAGACAAGCCTCCTCTCTGTCTTCCACTCTCCCACTCTCTGTCTTTGTCAGAGCACTGCACTCACTTAATTTTATGCCAAAACAATGACACGCCATAAATTTAAACGGATTTGCGTTGCGCCTCGAGCCAAACGCGTTTGCCAACCCTCGAATTGTCTTTAGTTAACGGTTGCAAAACGGGGGGCCCCAGGGCTGAAACGAGCGGTTGGGTCGACAAGGGGCCAAAAAGTACTTTTGTGGGAGTTACTATGGAGTGCAATGTTGCCTGCAGGGTTGCCACACACACACACACACACACACAAACGTTAGCTCTGCTTAACGTTTGTCGTTTACGAATTTGAAGTTTTTAGTGTCAAGTGTTTGACAACACTCAAAAATAAAACAAAAAAATTGCAAGGACTGAAAACACTTTTTTTTTTAATGTGCTCAAATGTTGCTTAAATTCTTTTTATATACTCGTATATTATATAATAAATCCTTCAAAGAATGTAATTGCTTGGAATTAAATTATTGAAGTTAGTTTAATAATTTATTTGAATTTATTGTTAAAAACGTATTCAGATCAAAGAAAGATTTCTTTTGTCTGATTTTATCCTTTTTTTTGTGTGTAGCACTAAAAGGGAAAAGAAACTTTTTGTATTTTTAATCCGATTAAGTTTTCGCTTGAATTTTCGCAAAAATAATAAAAACAAGTTTAGTCGAATGTGCTCGACTACGAGATACCCCAATCCAAGTGGCGAAATAGCCGGCTGCTAGCGTT
This sequence comes from Dettopsomyia nigrovittata, assembly GCA_037040065.1. Lineage (NCBI taxonomy): Eukaryota > Metazoa > Arthropoda > Insecta > Diptera > Drosophilidae > Dettopsomyia > Dettopsomyia nigrovittata. The sequence continues at coordinate 43,326 of JBANCX010000026.1, forward strand.
GTCGACGTCACTGCTAGACCCTTGCAACGACCAATGACAAATTTATTTGATCTATAAAACATGTTAATTTAATCCGATCGTTTAATAATTGGTACAGTAGATCGATATTACGATATGCATTACATTCACTGCACGTCAGGTTCACAGGTCACAAGTTGCACTTGTAAACCGTGTTTTTCTGTAATAGTGTAGTGCCTACAGTATTCACGAAACTGGATATCAAATTTCGTCACTGTAGCTCTTATCGTTACTGAGATCGTGGCGTTTATACATACTGACGAACGGACGGACATGGCTATATCGACTCGGCTGTTAATGCTAATCAAGAATAGGTTATTTTATAGGGTCGGATATGTCTCCTTCTGCCTGTTACATATGATAATCCCCCTTTTCCATTTTTCAATTCGGGGTATAAAAAGTTTATTACAAAAATTGAAAAATCTTAAATAAAAATAAATTTCAATACATATGTAAATATAGATATTTATCTGAACCATTTCTATGTCTTTAAACTAACCGAAAATAACTAACAAAATATTTTACCAGTGTTGGTAAACGTTCTTTTTTTCAGTTTTGCAGCCTTGATTGAATTTTTTGTTATTTGTTTCAAAATAAATGGACTTCAAGGCCCTCAAAATTGAGGGTAATTAAAAGTCATCTATAACTGGCAAAACAATATGGAAGCAAACTCGATATTGTTTGTTTCTAACAACTACTGACAAGAGTGTGGCATTAAGCAAAAGTTGATAAAGCTTAAAGTTAACAAAAGGCAAAAGTTAAAGCCATAAGACGTGCAAATAATTTGCTAACGCTATGAAAATAGCAGGAGAATGAACGAACCGAGATGGGAGCTGTAACATTTGGCACGCTATTGCGTGCATGTCAACTAAGAAACAACAAACTTAGCAATGGGCGCCATCTAGCGGCTTGTCAGTCAACATTGATGTTTATATGCATGTGTGTGTGTGTGTGTGTGTGCGCCTGTATGTATTTATTTTATATATGTATGTATGTACATATATAGTCTACACTTTGCTACTAATATTGATATGGCAGTTGCACGCACAACGCTGCGCTTCACGCACTCACTTCGCCTAAAAGCTTACTATGTTTTAATTTATACACACAAGCACACACACACTCTCACTCTCGCTCTCTCTTCCATTTTTCTCTCACTCTCTATTGCTGTGTGTGAGTCATTGGGCGCTGCTTGTTATACCCGTTACTAATCCCAGTGGGCATCATTTTCATTAAAATTTTAATAGTCTTGTTAGTATTTATGTCTGTCTCTCTCTCTCTCTTTCTATGTGTGTGAGCTTTAAGCTATTGTTGTAGTAGCTGCTGCTTGCTGCTTTGCTAGCTATTTGTATGTCTGCCAACTAGCACGTAATATCCATAACTTATGTAAAACAATGTTCTCTTTTAATTTAATGTGTTTACGAGAAGGAAAATATGATTTTATTTCTATGTTTTGCAGTTTTATCAATAAAATTTTATAATTTATTTCAAATACGAGTACACAATGTAGGAATTTATACAAAATACATATGAAATCAATTAAATTTTAATTAACATACTTTGCATATTAAACAATTCAAGGTTAGAATATAAACAAAATTTCAATTTATTCAAATAAAATTGAATCTCATTTATGGCTAATGCATGCTCTCTTCAAGCTCAAGTAAAGCTCACCAAAGGGTCGCTTGAAAATAAAAAAAAACTTTTACAAAAAAATATTAAAGAAAAAACATTCTTCGATGATAAAGTATTCAAAAAATGTCAAAATTATTCTAATAATACTTGAATTTATTTCATTATCGATCTATAAAAATGTTGATTAAGGAGTTGAAATGTACACCAAGATATGTTTTTATAAAAAATTTTTTAAACTATCTCTTAAGAACAATAAAAATGGATGTAATTTTCATATTTCATGACCCAAAAATATCAGAGAAAAGAATAAAAAACTAAAAATCATTGATAATAGCTTATTTAAGCTTAATACTGATATACTTTGCTTGATCGTTATGTTTTAGTTAGATAAGCTTTAGGCATAAAAATATATAAAAAGTTTAAAGCTTAAATATTCCATACAACTAAGCTAAACATAACCTCAAACTAAATAATATGGCCACAGCAATAAGTGGACACATATGGATGTAATAAAAACCGATATGTAACCAATGTGATGAACGCAGCCCAAAAAGGAAGAAAGCGGGAGAGAGAGAGAGAGAGTGAGAGGTTGGAATGAGCAAATGGGGGATAAGTTAAGACTGGATAAAACGCAAACAAGAAATTCCAATAAACTAATTTGCACACGAAAGCGAGAAACGAAGCCAAGGCAGACGTATGTACATACATATAAAATGTAGTTCCCGAATGGAGTCGGAGGAATCTATATATCGGGAAGGGGGATTGATATTGAAGTCATGTCGGGTATGGGTGCTGTCGGAATATTTGTGTATGAATTTTAAGCAGCTGTAAAAAATGCAAAGCCAATAAAAGGGATAAAATTGAAAAGCGCCACAAGAACACATACAAATATGTATGTACATATATATAAAAAGTGAGGTTGGAATTGGATAAGGGGCACTCATTCGAACTGTAATTGTAACTGCTCTCTTGAAATATTTACAAAGTGTTTTCTGTATGCTGCGTAGCTATATATTTTGGTATTCCGTATATTTCAGCATTTCGGTATAATAAATTAGCGTCGCATTTCGTATTATTGACTTGGATTTTGAATAATAATACACAAAGGAGGTGGACACCCGCACAACAGCAGTGCATATTGCAGACTATCAGCGACAAAACGCAAGTTCACACAACAGGACGCGTAAAAGGACTCGAAGGTGCCGTCGCAGAACCAATACCAATCCAACAATTCATGAAAATGAGATGAAAACCCAAGAGTAGCGCACAAAAGAAGAAATACGACGAAGGAATACGCATAGCTCAGACGAAAAGGACGTCAAAGAAGAAGGATATGCGGGCATTAGGGCTTGGGTCTTGTGGTATTTCACACAACTCAGCACAATTGCGCACATAAATTTAATGCGCCAAATAATACGCAAAAGACAAGTGAAAACGCATATTTAAGTTGACTACATTGCGCACAAAACTTACTAAAAAAGTTGCTATTTTCCTTCTTTTTTTTTGTTCGTATTCCTTGGGTAAAGTTCGGTTAGGTGCTGAAAGAAATGGGGGGAGAACACGCACAGTGACAACACTAAATGCGTAATATGTTAAAACAGAAAAGGAGCTTTTTGAGAAAGCTTTGAATATGCATTTAGCATTCAACTTGCTTTTCCAATAATGATAGACGTATGTCAGCTATTAGTTACCTTTAATAAGCTTTTTGAAAACAACTATTGTATGATGATAATGATAATAAAAAGATAATAATGAAATATTTGGTTAGGAACAACAGTAAAATAGAATATCAAATAAAAGCTTTTTGAAATTTTCTTTGTAAAGCTTTAAATTATTAGAAGAAAGAGACAAACATTATGAAGCTTAAATATGGAAAAGTGCTTTTACATTGACATTTGACATGCAGTCAAAGACTGCAATATACTAATATGCCTTGATAAGCTTTGTATAAAAGTGTTTTTAAATAATTATATATAATTAATTATAATAAATTTATATAACTATATACATATATAAAGCTTTAATGAGCCTTTTACCACAGCAAAGCTTTTAATAATCTTAAATCTGCAAAGTTTTGCCAAATACAGCTGAAATTAAGTAAAAATCTGCTTTCATAAGCTTTCGCTTCGCATGGTAAAGAAGACAAAAGCTTTCACTTCATGATAATCCTTAAAAATAACTTCCACTTTTAGTACAGTAAACAAAAAATAGATTGACAATAAACAAATCATATAAGAGCTTTGACTTGCTTCGTTCTGTACTTGCTAGCACAGAATGGATCTTGTGAAAGAACATCGATTAATACATATAATGATCTAAAGCTCTGCGAACGGAACAACTTTTTAATAAGCTTTTGAGCTCGCGCATAAAAACTGCAACTTAACTGCAACAGCTATAAAGATGTCAGTTGGCATTACGAGTCACATAAAATCTGCAGCAAAAGCTTAACACTTTTGCACCACTGTGCGCACAGTGCAGCTAAAACGAAAAAAAAAAGAAACTTTTGCTTTTGCGTCGTTGCTGTTGTTGTTTATGTATTTTCGTGCAATTCTCGTTTTTTTTGTTTTTTTTTTTTTGAATAACTTGAGATTTACACAAAATACATGGTCACATATATGTACATAGTACATACATGAGCATCATAAGGACTCACACACTCATTTGAATGTATTACAACAAGTTAGACGTATGTATAAAAATAAAAACGAGAAGAAAAAAATACGAAATTCCAGCACAAAAGGAACACAGAACGACGTCGACGACGACGATGCTCAACAACATGAATTATTTAGAGCGCCAAGCGCGAGAGATGGTAGGCAGATGGTAGATGAAGAGCCAAAGCAATAACGTTAAGGCAGTAGTTTGGGGGTCTACACTTGTTAGAGGGTGTTACACGCAACACCCCACGCTACATCCATAGTACTACATCCTACATACTTGTATAGAAATGTTTGATTAAATTTGTTGCCAGCCACTTGTAGGCCAGAAAACTCTTCAAGTATATATATATGTATGTATGTATATAAAACAAGGCATCATCAAACCAACTTGGCCAACTTACGTCGGAAATTAACTCATTTTATTGCGCAATTTCATTTAAGCGAGAGGTGTTCTATCTCTGTTCGCAGAGTTAACTAATTTCTTCATTACAATTGGGGTCAAATGTGACTCCTCTTAGCTGACAGTGCCAGTGTTGATAAAAATGTTTTTTAGCTTTTTTCGATTTTGATTTATTTCAATGTTTTCTGTAATTAGAGGTAGAACGAAGTCGTATGCTTTTCTTTACTCTTTATACTCAAATCATATTAAAATTGCAAAGGATTTGAAAGAAATTGTCAATTTGAGAAATAATAAATAAGAATTTCTCTCACTTTACCTCACTTGTGGTTCGAAATTTTAATAAATTTAAGATTTATAGCTTTTACTGTTTAGACTATGCACTGATTTTTCAATCAAACCAATCAAGAATATTGAAGATTTTTAGATTTTTGGATCATAATACAATTTATTTATATAAATTAAATTATCAAATTATAGTTCCTTTGGCATATACATATGTATTGTTTAGTAGTTCCGTAAATAAACGTTTCTTAAGTTCTTTTAAGTTCCTTTAGGTTTATTTGCTTTTACTTGTAGTTCTAATTACTTTTAGTGAGTTTTAAAAGTTCAGAAATTTTAGTTTAAACATATTCTTTTTCGATCTTTTAGTTTTTGATTCAATCGTTTCATATTTTTCTTAATTTTTCAGCCAAGGGAACTTAAGATAAGAAATATAATTATATAATATATGTAAGAAATATTATTCGTATAGTTCAATCATGCAAACATTTCCGGAACACACAAATTTTGTATTAAATTAAAATTTTTTTTTTTTCAGATTTTTGGTTTTTGACATATTTTTGACAACAGCACTGTTTTGGGCACTTTAAGCCCTGCTCATTATGGCCCAGAAACAATAATTCACAAAATACATATATACCTACATACATATATATGTACATATACAGATACTTCTCCTAGGTATAAAAAAAATGTTGACAGTCAGTGGTGGGTTAAGCCATAGCTGGAGCACAATCAACAATTGTTGCATGAATAAGCAGTGGCAGTGGCAATAGCATTGGTCGTGGCAGCGGCAGTGGTTGGTTTAATGTGGCACTTGTGCCAATGTTTCTGAGGCTAATGATTGCCCGCCATACAGATCACTGCGCAATTTTTGTGGCAACCACTTGAAGTACGACTGTCGAATGAATGGAAGTACATACTCGTAGTACCCTCCATAGGGTAGAGTGTACAGAATACGGGAATTATGCCATCAAAAGTAATGCGTAGGGGCGGAGGTAACTGGTTGATAGCACAATGTGCTGATGGAAAATTATAAAGGACAATGGAATGAGTTTGCCTTTAAATGGCTGTCAGACAACCAAAACTTTTGTTTGATGGACCAAAAATAATATAAAAAAAAAAAAAATAGGTAAAAAAGAGAATATTCAATTAGAATAAAGCAAAATGACAAAAGAGAGTGGAAAGAGAAATCATAGAGAAACCCCTAAAAGGGCAAAAGAAATAAATTAATGAAAGAGCTTTGCTTACAAAAGGCATTGACTGAATAGCAAAAATGCGTCAAATGCTACAACATCAACGTTATACAAAGTTACATCAAAATATTACATTTAAAAGAGTCAAAAACCTAAAGAGTTAAGAACTAAGTTTGTAAGATTTTATACAAATGTGATATGTTCAGGTAGAAATGATGAAACTTGGTCTGAAGATTGTATTAAAAATAATTAAATTATTTATATAAAGAAGAATTTTTTGTCAAAATTTATAAAGTTTTTCAAAATTTTTGTTTAATATATGTATGTATGTATGTAGTTCTACTTTAAAATAATGAAATTATTTATTTGAAAGCCAATCTGTTCGCATATTAAACTTTCACTGTGATTTTAAAGCCAAACCTAGCTTGAAAATCCCATAAAACATTTATTTAATTTAACTGCTTGATTATAATAGGTAACCGCAACAAGACCACAAAGTGTTTCCCCCTAAAAAGGAAATGTGCAATACTTATGTTGACCAAATATGAAGAAAAACAAAAATGAGTTAACAGCTCAAAGAGTACTATATTACTTTTTATATAAAAAACTTTAACGAACTTTCCAATTTTTTGTCCCATAGGACATGACAAGTTGGTCAGTTTTTGTTTTTATTATTATTTTGGCTCATAAATTGTTTATCTGAAGAAAAAACTTTTCCATTTGCGTATTGAATTACATTTATTTTGATGGGCCTACAATATATATATTTTTTTTTTAGGTTAAGGGTTTTGTTTTTGGCCCCAGTTGCAAACCTGGGTCTAAATGAAATTATACCAAAATGAAATTATTTGACCCGCAGGTCAATAAATTTATAAAAAATACAAATTTATTGCATTTGATTTGAAGTGTGAGTTAGATAGAGTTGGGTTCGGGTTAGTTTTACAAAATTCTCGTAATAATATTGTAAAAGTTATATAATTTTTTGTTTATTTAGAGTGTTATAAACAAACTTTAGTTTTCATAGAATATAATAATGTTAAGAATTACTTCAAATGTTAACATTTGTTCTTTCTCTCTCTCTGTTAAAATACTGGTACTCAAAGTGGCACTGTTAAAGTACTGTGCTTGCAGAGTTGCCATTTTTCTAAATTCACTTCATCTATAACGCAGTAGCATTTGCAAATAATTAATAGTTTTAACGAAATTTATTATGAATATTGTTGCCAATGGTATGTCGTTTGTATTTAATACTTGAATTTATAAATTTTGGATATACTGTCTCAATTATGAACCAAATTGTCAGGTGGCCTCGAAGTAAACCATAATTTTAACTTGGAATAAACTTTTAACAAAAATTAAAAAGTACTGAAAACAAGGTATAAATATTATCAAGACATTTGATTATTTGTCTTGCCACTTCGTTAGGAAACAATGTTTTGTGAATAACTTTTGTGTTTTTGATGCGATCTTTATAAAATTTGCACACAATATTAACCATACGATACGAATAACTTGTGTCAAAGCTCAAGGTCATAGGTTAAAAATTGCAACTCTTATTAATTTATTATATTTTGGAGGTGCCGTGGGAGTGGCTTTTAAAATTTTTGAATATCAATAAATCATTGTTATTTTTAGTAAATTATGTATTAAGTTTCAGACCAATCTACTGAAAATTTTTTGTCCAAATTAATTATTTTTAATTAATTAATTAATTATTGTCACTGAAATGTCCAATTCCCTATAGTGTAATGCTCTTAATTGCATTTTATTTAAACATAATCCAATACAGCTCACATAAATACAGGGTATATACAAGTAGTAAGCAACCAACTAACTTTTCTCCATAAAAATGAAACAAACTTTTACACATAACTCATGTAGAAATAGAATTTTCAAGTTAACTAAAGTTTTTAAGCTGCTGCGCTGAGCGCGTTCAAAGAAAATATGAATATCTTAAAAATCATAGTCTACTTTTATGGGCATGGGCATGAAGTAAATTGAAAATGGTTTCCAAAAATTCTTTGGTTAGCGACTACTTAAACTGCCAAAGAAAATTTCGTTTGCCATTTGTCTTTGACATCGCATTATTTTGTATATTTTTGTTTTTTTTTTTTTGTTTTTTGGCATTTTTCTCACTTGTTTTGTGCAGCGGAAATCAAATTGACAACGACAGCCCAAGCCAAGGCAGCCCAAGACGACATGAAACTTGGCAGACACGTCTGGGGCTAAGAGAGATGAACCACAACTCTACTGTAGCAATGATTAGTGTGCCCCGAAGGCACGGAACAGGTGAGTCATGTCACTGAAGCAGCTTCATGTATATAAATCTAAGCGAAGTTGAACTTTCCTGTCACTGATAAACCCATCACAAGCCGCCCCAAAAAAAATACCAAAAAATACCAAAAAAAATACCAGACTAAAACTGAAATCTAATTGAATAAGAATGCTGTAGCATGATGATGATGATAATGTTTTCTGGTTATTTGTTTATTTATTTATTTATAAGTTTTTTTTTTGTGTTCAGGTGCAAAATGTTGCATTTACAGTTCACAGTTCAGCTTATCGAACCGGACAGCCTGACAGCAACATACTACATACAACTTCAAGTGGAAAAAATAAAAGTAAAAAAAAAATGGGAAGAAATAACCGCAAAACCACTTGAAAGTAGCATTCCCAACCAACACTGATAAATGGTTAGCTGTCATTTTGGTTGAGTCTAGCACGCAATGGGATATACTACAGTACATGGGGGGGGGGGGGTTAAAAGGCTAGATTCTCTGAAGCTTTTAGCTTTAAAAAATTGAATTACATTAGCTAAAGGGCATGCCGCTGCTTAAGGCTAAATGGTTTAGTTTAGTTAGTTGCCATTGGCTAATTGGTTGACTGCCAACAATTTTTTCTATTTAATTTTCCCATTTCCATTTTAATTAGTCTTTCGCTCTAATCTAAATAAACTTAAATTTGAAATTTGTTGTTTCATGTGGAACAAAAAACCCAACGAAACTTTCAAAATAATTTAGATAGAGAATTTTCTTATTAAATAAGTTAAATAAGAAATATGATCTAATTTATTTCAATATTATTCTTATATAAGAGTTTGAATCTAAGAATACTACATGGATTTTAGGGTTATTTTCAAAAATAGTTTAACAAATTTTGAATTTTTTTTCAACTTAATGGGTAAATTTTTGGCATTTTTTATCTTTTAGCATTTAAAGTTTCTTTCGTTCAGCTTGAAACCCACTCAGAAAGTTTGTTCCAATAAACTCTAAGCTAGATTTTCAAACTCCTAACTTTTCAGAGCTTTTACTCATAACCTTCTCTATAGATTCCACTTGAAATCCTTCAACTTTGTACTCTCTTTCTCTCTGTCAATTAAAAACTTTCATAACTTATTTAACCTGAAACCTTATGGATTTTAGCCTTTTTTTCTAAAAATAGTTTAAGAAAATTTTGAATTTTTTGTTTTTTTTTTTCAAAGTATTTGTTTTTAAAAAAATCATATTAAATAGTTTACCAGACTTTAGTTAAAACTTTATCATTAAATTGTAGTTTCGTCGATATTAAATTTGTAATTTCTAAATATTTCAATTTTTATTTCTTTTCCTTTGGGAGAAAAACGTTCCCATTTTTTTTGCATTAACTTTCCTACCTACCTATCTAGCATAATTTAGCTAACTTTTAGCTGCTCAGTCAATATTATAATTACCAATTCTGCTCTTTTTTCACTTTTAAAAGTTAAATTTAGTTAACTTGGTTAACAGCTGTGGCATAGACACTGTAAAAAGCTCTCTCTTACTCTCCATCTCTTCCCTATTTCACAGGAAAATCAAATTCGAAGCTCAATTAAAATTCAATTTGTTGCGCGCCATTAATTAGATTCCTAGTCATCTCTCTCTCTCTCTCTCTCTCTCTCTCTCTCTCTCTCTCTATCTCTCTATCTCTCTCTCTATCTCACCTCCCTCTGTATGTCTGTACATAGAGCCCACGGGCAGTTTGCCAATGAACTTTCTTCTAAAATTACTTACAGACAGCAGCCACCTGTGACTTGGTCCTGCATATTACCCAAAAAAGCCCTAACCCCTCCCCCCCCCCTAAAAATAGCCTCAAGCGGAAAAAAAATTTTAATGCAATTTTTTGTGTATATTTGGCTCATTTTCTTTATTGATGATGATGCTTCATCGGATGATTGCAGTGATAGGGAAAAGGTAAAAGAGGAAACTGGGGAAAGGTAAAACCTTTCTAATTAGTAAGGATAGGAATTTTATTCATCGACACTTCAATTAAGTGTAATCTATGCGCATAAATTTGCTCTACGAAAATTGGTATAGATAGCATAATGTGGCATGCAACATGTGGCATGTGGCATGTGGCAATGTGGCATGTGGCATTCGGCACTGTCGTAGTCACAAGATACGCATCAATTATGCAACCCCACTGGTGTCCTTTAATTGTTTTAGCTTAAAACGGTCAATGTACTATTGCATACTATACACTTAAGGGGGAAACTTTTTTTGTTTTGTTTTGTTTTGTTGTACACAACTGTACTTGTACTCCTTCAATGGTACTCACCTGTTTCTGCAATGTATTAGAGAGCTCCTCAAGGCACTCCTTGCGCTCAAAACGCTCAAACTTGAAGCTATTGGAACGATAGAGCTCATTGTCCTCACGTCTACGATTGCGGCAAAGGCGACGAGTGATAATATTTCCACTTCCACTTAAACGTGGACTAAAAAAAAGAAAAACAGGAATAGATAATAGAAGAAAGAAGAATAAAAAATAAGAATTAGATACCTAAAACAGATTGTTGAAGCATTTTTTATTTTACTAGGATTAGTATTTCCAACTTGGAAAATCTATCTGAGCTTCCCTGAAGACATTTCTTGTCTAAGGAATAAAGTGCTTGCAACGAAAACTCTTTTTCGAGCTTAGAAAAACACGCTTTTCAGCTTTGAAAAAAATATTTTTAGCTTTAATTTAATCTAATCCTAAATCTCTTTTAACTATTAGAGTTGATCTCTTGAATGAAATTTTTGAAATATTTTGAATTTAAGTTATTTTGTCAATCGCAAAAATCTAATCTCTTATGAAATGAGGTAAAAAATTAATCGAAATCCTTTTTAAAATTAGGAGATACCAGAAACTATACCTTAGTCTTAGCCGAAAATGTCTTTTGAACCCAAAGCATTGACCACAAAAAAAATAATAGACCTTCAAAGCTACTCACAAGATGATTAAAATATTGAAAATATTTCTTAAATTGAATGAAATAAACAAATTCTAGTTCCATGTGTTGCCCTGGGAAATCAACTTCAAAAACTACAATTTAATCATTTTCAAGCTAAATCTATTTTGATTAGAAGCCTTGACTTAAAATCTATAACAAATTTCAATCTCAATTTGAATCCCTGGTAATTAATAAAAAGAACAATAGAAGGGTAAACCTTATCTCAACCTCAAGGTTAATCCATTTTGGCTTCATTTCAATTCCTTTCAACTTTCAACTGGACAACTGAAGCCATTATTTGAGTTACATTCAATTAATTAAATAGTTTAAGCTTAAAATTAACAACCCAAAAAGTTAGCTAAAAGCTATTCAAAGTTCATTTCAATCGTAAACGATACCTTAAATAACTTTAGTTACATCATTTAACCCTTTTTTCTGTTTTTTTTTTTTTTTTGTTACTGCTGTAGCTAGCTATCATTACCATATTCTTTACCCCAAAATGAAAGAAAAACTAGGAAAATACAGAAAAAAAAAGGGAAAAAAGAAAAAGTTTCCCTATGGCCCACATCATTAACTTGGCTGTTTGTTGGTGTTGGCTGTTCGTTGTTGTCAACGCAAAAGTTGAAACCACCTTCAATGTACCCTACCGTCACCCCTGACCATGCCTGCACCCATTTTGTTTTTTTTTTTTTATTATGTTACAGAGCGTACCTGGGCTTAGTCAACAACATCTAGGGAGAAACTCGTTAGCTGGTGCTTCATTAAAATTTGACACATTTGGGACTGAGAACCGAAATGCAAGCCAAAAAGAGAATATGTTCTAGTTACCTTATTGCCAACGAACGTTGTCTGTTGTCTGTGTGGATTAAAGCCACAAATTTAAAGGTAGACAACATGAAAAATGTCGACGACCCACTTTGCAATTTGCATTTGGGTTCATGCAACGCCTCCGTACATACATATATACCACTTCAATGAAGCCAACTAACCAACCGACAGACCGACCGACCGACCGACCGACCAACCGACTCAGTTCATCCGCCCAGTTTTCCAGTTCAGAGAAGAAAACCAACAAATAAAAAACTCTGCCATTCGCCTAAGAAAAGCACAAGCATTATTATAAAAAACAAAAAAAAAGACTCAAGTATTGCCCACTTGGCCGGCTTCATCTCCAGCATCTTCAACTTCAGTATCAACTTCAACTAGACCCCAACCTATAGGTGCCACTTACCCGCAGGGCTTGCAGTGCGTCATATGCAGATCCCAGTTTAGATGAAAGTTAAACATACGCAACTTGGCAACAGCACGTTGCCTCAATGAGATGTCCGGTGGTGTTGGTACCACTGCTGTTGCTGTTGCAGTGGCAGTACCAGCACCACCTCCACCTACAATTCCAGTGCCCGTGACTGTGCCAGTGCCTGTTCCTAAAATGGGAGCACGATGCGCATTTGGATACATCATAACAGTGCCAGTTGGCGCGGATGTGGCAAATAAGCGATGAGATGTTGAAGAGACGCCTCCGCCACTAGTCCCACGATATCCATGACCATGGCGATAATGCTGATGATGCTCCTTAAGTGTGTAGAAACCGCCCGAGGAACTGCAAGGAACACCAAAAAAATAAAAAAAAATAATTTCAAAATTCTTAAGTAAACTTTTACTCGTAAAATTTTCAAAAAAACAACAAAAAAACTTATGTTTCTAACTAGTGTTGCAGCAGACTTATAACTTTTCAGTGGGGTAGTTAGGATGGTACTAGCAAAAAGGATGAAAATAAAGAAAAACCTTTCTTTCATATGGTTTCAACTTAGTTGGTGGATTTTTTCTATTTTTTATCTTTTAACATTTAAAATTTCTTTCGTTCAGCTTGAAACCCACTCAGAAAGTTACGCGGAAGACCTATTGTTTCAATAGACTCTAAGCTAGGCTTTCAAACTCCTAACTTTTCAGAGCTTTTACTCACAACCTTCTCTATAGATTCCACTTGAAATCCTTCAACTTTGTACTCTCGCTCTGTCAATTAAAAACTTTCATAACTTATTTAACCTTAAACCTTAGAACAGATTCTTCGGAACTGTTTAACAAAACTGATTTATGAGCATTTTAAGAACTTTTCAACCTTTTTTTAAGGTATTTCTTGCAAAGATGTTTTGCTGAAAATGATCTAGTGCACCCCTTATTGCATAGACACTGAGTCCCTGTATTCTTCGCCAAAACCAAACCTTACCCTATCGAAAATATGAGTTTTTATCACTGCCAAAACCTTATAGCTCTGACAAATCTCTGGAGTTTAGAAATTAAGACATTCTTATGGTTTATAGTTCAGTAGTTCCTTTTTGATTATAGTTCAGAAATGTGAACCGATTCATTAATTTATTTCTTTCGTTTAGTTCATGAGCTCCAATAGCTCGATCCTTTCTCCATCTTTTGAGATTTTACTTCGCTGAGACAGCTTAGTTTACTTAGCAACATAATCCTCATAGATAATGGATTACCTTGCATTACTTTCCTATCAGTATGACAGAAATAAGTTAATACAATTTCTCTCCATAAATATAGGCGCATTATCTGCATTAGTTAAAATAAAAGAAGATTTCAACACTGTTAGCAAACCCCCCATTACCTTTCCATGCAGCAGTAATGCATTCTTTCATCAGACCACATTCAACTCCACGTGGCTGGGAGGTTTCCAGCTAACCTAATTTTCATTTTTCTTTTTTCTGCTTTTTTGTGGTTAAGTAGTTAAGTAGTTCACCTTTTTGTCGGCAATCATTAGTCCGGAACTAATTGGTCTAGACCTAAACAGCAATTTTACCTATTTTACCTATTTTATTTAAATACTTTTCAAATGCAAGCATTTTATTGAACTCAATTTTCAGTTTGTACTTACGACATATTATCACCACCTGCATCGCCTACACAGCTGGTCACACTGGCCATGCCACCGCTACGTCTTGGTCGACTTTTACGTCGACGTCGTCGCCGACGCTCCGATGAAGCGGTGCGCGTTTGTAAAACATGTTGGCTCAATGATTTGTGGCAACTAGATGGAGGTTGTCCAATACTGGCCAAACGACGTCCTGTCGCATTGCTGCCACCAGCAGCTGACAAGCCCTGAACGGCCACAACGAGCTGTGCGTCACCGAAACCGCCTGCTGAGCTAATTGTATCAGTAGATTGCGGTGTGGCAGCAGTACCAGCTGTAACAGCAGCAGCACCAGCACCACCAGCAGCACCAGCAGTAACATTAAGATTTCCCTGTTGCTGCTCCCTATCGCCGCGCAATTGGGCGTGAGATGTTGTAGATTGCGATGAGGATTTGCTGTTGCGCAGGCTATGATTCACTTTGCGCCACATGCGCTCCATGGTTCTAAGTAATAGTGGATTCTTCTTCTTCTTATTCTGAGGATGACTGAGAATTTTCCTCGTTTCCGTTTTTTTTTTTTTGGTTTTTTTTTGGTTTTTTTGGTTGAAATTCAAACTAACTACAGGGGATATTGGCTCTTGCTTGGATGATGGGGAGCTACCAGTAGAATGGAAGTTATTTTGTTGTTGTCGTTTTATTGTATCGAGGTGGCAGTGTTTAGTTGATTTGTTGTTGTTATTGTTGTCAGCTGTGTCGCTGCTGTGTAGTGCAGCAGCAACAACAACATGGCTACACACACACGCACAATAACACAATTGTCGTAGTATTAGTTATAACGTAAAAGCTACTCAGCAGGAACTATGATGCATTGTTGTTGTTCTCTGTGGATTGCGGAAGTAGAAAACAAAGAGCATGAATTGAGTGTAAGCAAACACGAACACACACACACAGCCAGACAGCGTCTCTGGTTGTTTGCCTGTGTGTGTGTGAAAACTTTTGTCGTGCACTTTTAGGTTAAGCACGCGCTTCACTCATATTTCGTTAAGCCGCGCCATTGTTATTGTTGTTGTTGTTGCTGTTAGTTGCACTTGTGAATGAAAATGAATTGTGAATTGCAGAGTTGCTCTCTCTCTCTCACTCGCCGCACATTGAGCAAGGCGAACACACACACACACACATAACAAACAAACAAAAAAAAACAATTGACAAATTGTAGTACTCTGTCTCTCTGTGTATGTGCATATTTTTCACATGTTTTTCTCTTTTCGTTTGCATAAATGGCCGCAATTAACCGTATCACACAACACAAATAAATAAATAAAAAAAAAAAAACAAATTATATCAACACACAATGTGTTTAACAAAAAAAAAGCAACAGCGAAAATTTTGTGACTGTGTCGTTGACAACCATGTTGACGACGACACACATTTCACGTTTTTGTGTAATTTTGCGTTAGTAATGAGCGCAGAGAGCGCAAAAAATTACACACACACACACTGACTCTCACCGACACATTCAATAAGATACACTTGCTTAAGAGAGAGAGAGAGCGCGTTGGCAACCAAAAAAGCGTCGCTTTTGTTGCTGTTGCTGTTGCTGTTGCTGCTGCTGTCGCTCAGCTTCAACTTTGCACAGTGGTCTAAATGTAGATTGAACCAAAGCTAGTTAGGTAATGATTACTTAATCATTATCTTTCAAATAAAATTAAAAATTATCAATTTTTGATTATGTTAATTTTGCAAAAGATTTTGG
This sequence comes from Dettopsomyia nigrovittata, assembly GCA_037040065.1. NCBI lineage: Eukaryota > Metazoa > Arthropoda > Insecta > Diptera > Drosophilidae > Dettopsomyia > Dettopsomyia nigrovittata. The sequence goes on from JBANCX010000026.1 coordinate 59,360, forward strand.
TTTTTGCATTATTAATTAATTAACAATCCCCTCAATCGAAAAAAACGATTTACAGGTGCAATTTTTTACCTGTGATCTTGAGACTCAGCACAGGTGATTGTTATCATAATATTGATGTACTGTACCAATTTTATGTCTATCGGATTAAAATTGTAGGTTTTCTAGAGCAAACAAGTT
>JBANCX010000027.1:0-38897 GCA_037040065.1 Dettopsomyia nigrovittata
TCCAGTTGTGTTCTTCATTCAAATAGCCTCACTTTTAAGTAGGATCAATCACATTTAATTGAAAGCCCCATCCAGAGAGCTTCTTCTAAGGCTCAGTCATCAGTTAAAAACTTTCAAATGACCAAATCTAACCTCGAACTTTATAGATTACTTTTGCGTTTCTAAAATGTAACAATAATGATAATTGAAAATTAAAAAGCAGTGCACCAGTGCACTTACTCACTTAAGTTCTCTTGTCTGGCCCTAGGTTTAAAACAACTAATTCGCATTTTAATACAGAATTTTATTTAGTAAATGTAGAATTCGGAGCTTCTTTTACGTCGGATGCTAGACTAAAACTAATTGTCTTCAGTTCTAAGCATTTGGATATACAAAAAGATGAGTCATCCCGACAACAACAATTATTATTTTGCAAAACAGAGCTGCATTTGCGCAGTGTTGCTAATTCACATAGTTTTTTCATAAATCTATCAAAAGCAAAAAAAAATACCTAGATAGGAGGTCGGAATTGGGTATCTGGACGCAGATAAGCACTCAGTGAGAGGATTATCTCAAAGGGGTAATTTTTCACTGGGGGGCTCATGCTTCTCGAAGAAGAAGGCGCTGAGCGCATAACGGCCCCACTTTGAATTATTTATTATTATTATTATTATTAATATTATTATTATTATTATTATATTACAAATTTCTGTTTTCCCAATACTCAAAAGTTATTTTTTATAAGAATTTAAAAATACACAAAATTTATTATTAAAGTATGAAAAAAATATTTCCTAGTAAATCTAATCTAAAAGAGACTCTTTCTAAGTCTTTCTGCTATTAAAAACTTTCACTGACTAAACAAATTCGCAAAACAAAATGCTTACCAGTTTATAAAAAAAGAAAATAACTCAAAAGAGCTTTGAAGTTGAACGCACTGAAAAGCAGATATTCAATGACAGAGCTTTGCTTTAGAAGAGATACTCGCACTTATAAAATGCGTATTTACTTCATTTACAATTCAAATGAAATGAAAATCAGACCAGCATAAAAATATAAAAAGAAACTTAGAGCCGATATGGCAAAACGAGCATACTATTTGGACATCATTAAAAATGCCACATTTGAATGAATGAATGGAGCAGCCCAAACCAGGGCAACTCCTTGATGACACTGTCATTTTGTCTTTTGCTTGATATGCATAAATGTCAAAGTGATTACAATGCAGGCAGAGCTCCCGACCCGCAATGTGTTTATCGTTTTGTCACATGCCTCAATGCATTTAGCCCAAAAATGAAAAAAAAAAAAAAAAAACATAAAATAAAGAAATACGCCTGGGTCTTGCTTGACGATGAGATACCCTGCCCATAGGTTTGAAACTCAGCTGAGTCATATTTAAATTGAACGCAAGCTTGGTTTGTCAGAATGCATTGTAAATTACAAATTTTGTATGCAAAATTGGATTTTTCTGTGATAAATATAGGTTTTATGTTATGCTTCCTTCAGAATATATGTTTGTATAAATTCTTAGCTTACCTGTTACACAAAACTAATATACCCAATTTATACAGTCCCATTTTTCAATGGGAACAGGGTATAAAAAGGACAACAGCCGAACACGAGCTATGTACTTTGCAAACTGTAAGCTGTAAGCTGCGTTCTGTGTGAGCTGTGAGCTGTGAGTGTGACAACGCCCATTCATTCGCTCACTCGTTGTTTACACGCTCATCGAGCACAACAAGACGAACAGCGACATGAAGTACTGGACTGGCAGGAGACTACAGGATTCTGGGAGTCTAAAGCTGTCCATCTTCTTGATATGTACGCAGGTGCGCTTATTGCCGCTCGACTGCACTTCGTTTGAGGGCAAGCCGAAAATCTCGACAGCAGATCAAAGCCAAGTTCCTGTCACATCACCCTCTCTCCATAAATTCTTGAATTTGGGCATCTTGCCAACGCTGCTCAAGCTGTCTTCGCCGTCGACCAAGTGCTTGGCCACAAATGAAAAGCAACGTTTTAATAATTTTGCCCTCGAAATCCTTTTTGAGCGCATTTCATGCCAAACAATTTCCGGTCTCATTTGCGTGACAAGTGCCAAGGGTACTTCTACTGTTGCTACTTCTTCTTATTCTTGGAGCTCTGCATTGGTGATTTGCAAGTTTTGTGGTCCCCTTTGACTGAGAATTGAGCCGCTAACTACTACAATTGTACACTCCTTTCGGATTACATTTTGGGCCACATACTATGATTAGTCAATTGAAATGCTGACAAGTGACAAAAGCACTGAGCACTTTTGTACAAGCCCGAAAGCACTAAATGATACCAAAATGAAAACTCTTATCAACATTTCATTTGGCACTTTAAAAACTTTTTGCGCACCGCCTAAAAGTATGCACTTTCCAAGCAAAAAAAATCACCCCACAGCGCACTAGCTAACAGCACAAGCATTGCCACAGACAATTCGCCTGAAAACACTTTGAACTTTTTAAATTTTTAATGAATCAAAAATGTTTTCTCACTTTTTGCTCACCTTTTTACACAAGCTCACCCTAGACAACTGACATTCATTCACATATGTGTATATATGAGTTGTCTGTTTTCCATTCCAGCTGCTCTATATGAAGCAACAAAAAAAAAAGAAACAAATATTTCAGCATTCTCTCGTCAGTAGTCCCTGATTGACAAAAACCCCACAAAATGTAATTGAACTTAATTCGATTTAAAGCGAGACAAGTTTTTTTTTTTTTGAACAGCTGTTCAAGTTCTCAAAACACTTTTTCATGTCTTAAATTATACTAAATCCGAGCTTAAAGTGTTCGATTACAATTTATCAAAAGATTAACAACAAATCGAAAGCGAATCGAATCGAATCTTCATAAGCAAACATTTTAAATACTCAAGCATTACATTCATAAACAAGCCACTCAGCAATTACATTTTATCCAAACTCTCAACCTATGCATTGTACCCCAACTTTACAACCCTTTTTTTCTCTATTTAATACAAGTTGTACGCGTGGCAGCAATCACAAGTATTTTTATATATATGTATACTAACTACAAGTCTATAGCTCGGTTTATACACCTAGCCAGGCAGTCAAGTGCCTTCAGGGGGCTTCAGCAGGGTCGTGGTCCAAGTCGTGGTCAATTTTTGGCGCATATGTTGCCATGAACTAACCTCAAGTGCAGCACACAATCATACACAACAATAATGGCAATACAAATTTTTTCATTTGCCATGAAAAGCACTTGAGCAGTAAGTAGAAAACACAAAAAAAAACAACAAGGAGACGAAGCTTTAGTCGAGTGTACTCGACTACGAGATACCCCGATTGAAGAGTCAAAATACCTCTAGCAACAACTATTGAAACGCTGCTAGCGCCGTGTAACCACCAATAACAAACTTTTTTGCTTTATAAAACTTGCAATTCTAATCCAACAGACTTGATGTCTACTGGTACAGTAGAACAATATTCTAAAACACACTATCGTAACCGAATCTTATGGTCTCAGGTATAAATTTGCATGAGTTATTCGAGCTTTTCGATTTTTGGCTTTGTGGGCGTGGCATCTAATTTCATTGAAATTTTTTCGTTAACTTTCTACTTTGTACACAACCCTAGATACCAAATTTAGGCTCTCTAGCTTTAATAGTTTCCGAGATAGACTAGATATGCTCCTTAAAGGCTGGAAAGCTTTCGATTGTGGAAGTTGTTGGCATGGTATCCTAAATTTATTAATACAGATCGATCAGTTAAAAGCTCTACTGTATACATTCCGAGTTTTATGACAATAGGTAGAAAATCTGACCTGTGAAGCGTTATTTTCGATTTGTTGTGGGGGAAGAAAAAAATATATATACTATTATATTATTATTAGTGTTTTGCGAGCGATATACTTATACGAACCTGAAAACAAAATTTGGTCTCTGTACCGGACCGACAGGCAGGTCTAAATCGATTTGGCTGTTCATGCTGATCAAGAATATATACTTTATAGGAGATGTCTCCTTATGCCTGTAACATACATAGTTCTGCGACAATATCACCCCCTTTTTCCATATTTTAAATGAATCGGGGTATAAAAAAATCAACTTTTCTATACAATTGAGCCCCAGGGCAACTTGTGTGTTGTTATGTACCCAAGTAAATAGTATATAGTAGTCCATTTTTCCGCCAGTCAGCCATTGAAATTGTGTTGAGGCAAGTTCTATAAAAATGAGTAATATTATTAGAGTTTGTTGTATGTATGATGTATGTATGTACATATACTATATGAAATGTAATTTCTCTAAAATTACCAAAAAAAAGTTGATTGCATTATTTTCGATTAGATTTTAATTGTTGCAGTAGACAGAAAAGACGTCAGCGAGTCTGTTATCTCCATTGGTACAAATATATATATACATTTTTTTCCAATTCATCGAAATAGCTTTAGTCAAACATACTTAACTACAATAACCATAAATCTTTGCCACTGCACTTTACTTAAGCCAAAGTGCATATAATTTTCATTTAAGTACCTATAGAATTTTCTTGCTGCCACACTATGTCGTGTCTGGCAGCTCACAAAAAAAGTAGCTAAATGTGTCCTGGCTGTGGCAACAACAACAAGGACAACGTGACTATTGCTTAAAAGCACGAGCAATATATTTTTGCATTTTGCAATATTTTCGAGAGCGTTGTTAATTTCATGGCTGAATGGTTAGTATTTTGATAGCAGGAATATCTTTTTTTGAAAGGTGCCATGGCAGTTCCTTAGAATAAAAAAATCATATATATTTTTTATATGTATTTAGAGAGAGGAAAACTTCCTCCAAAAAAAGAAATAGCTAAAACAAATGGAATTAAATTTTTCGCATAACTCTGCATTTCTAATCGGTTTTTTGGACAACTTTTTTAATCACTTCTATACCTATATACATACATACACGCAGTTCTGCCAACAGCTGATAATAAGCTCTGTTTAAATTAAAAACTTTTTATCCTGAATAAAAAAAAAAACTTGATTCTGTTTTTTTTTTTTTTTTTTGCTATTTCCCCTAGTACGGCTGCAATTTCGAAGCGCTAATTGCAATAAATTTGCGTTAATAAACTGAAACTGAGGCAAATTGCCAGCAGCCATGGGCCAAAAAATTTCGTAGCCAAGCCAGCTGTTTGGCGGTTTTATTTTCATTTACTTGACCGAAACTTGCGCCCGAAAATAGCAATTTGTGGTCTTATTTGTAATTAAAAATATATTTAAAAACTTGGAATTTCTGTGAAAAATTATTAATAGATGATGTTATGAGTATGTCCAAGTAGGTAAACCAACTTTTTCAATTATTATAACTGTTTGGCTTCATAAGGTAGTGCACCTTGCAACAACCTCATAAAGAGCAATTAACCTGAGCAACTAGCGGCGATTAGTTGACTTTTTTCAATATGCCAATGCTTTCAGAGTGATTAAAATCACACAATGGACAAGATGACCAAGGTGGCTTTGCTTTTGCTGCCTTAACTCTTTCCGGCAAAAGTCAAACCACACAATGCCTCACATTTGCATACACTTTGAACTATTCAAACAACAGCACTAGCATTGAATGGGGCATGGGGCAAGGGCCAGTTACCCGTTGACTCGACAATTTTGCAAAATTAACCTCAAAGTCGACAGCGGACTCAGGTCACGTTGCAAGCACATTGCACGTAAGCCACTTGGATCAACCCCATTCAACTCTCTCTCTCTCTTTGTCTCTCACTCTCTTTCTTCTAGTTATTTTCTCGTTCCGTCCATCAGCGAATGAGGCTGCTGACATTGCGGCGTTGGCATAAATTTAAATAGACTTCTGAGAGAGTTGGGAGGCCAAAATAGACAATGGCCGCAACTGTAGCGTCATCAGCTAACTAATGATGCCCTAAATTGAATCTAATCATCATTAACAATTACATAGCAGCCCTAGCACTGGTCGCGCGTGTGATTACCCCCAGTCACAGTGGCTCACTCGACCATTAACTCTAATCATATGCAAATAATTAAGCGCACTGACACGACCAGCAACTACCAGAGAGCAAAGCTGACCAACAGACAGATGGACGAAGAGACAGACACACGGTCAACCGTTGAAATATTTCCCTAAGGGTCTCAACGTGCATTTGTCGCTTATACTTTTCTCTACACAGTGTTCCTTCCACTCTGCCTGCCAGTTACTCCTACTGCAAGTAAGTAATCTGCACGTGCATTGTCAACATCATCTGCAGCAGCAGCAACATTGCTGTAGAGTGTCTGCTGATAATGCACACACTTGGTTCATAGGTGGCTAATAAATTTGAATATTAATTGTCAGTGTCTGTATCTGTGCCTGCGCCTGAGTCTGTGCCTGTGGTTGCACACGAAAATTAAAATGCGCCAATGCAGAGCATATTCAATAGGGATAGTGTTGTTGGTTGAATGTGCCTAGCTCTTGAGTGTGTTAATTACAAGTTTGCCAATACTACATTCAAATCTAATCTAACACTTAAATTTTTGTTTTATAAAATTATGTAGAAAATTTATTTATAATCAATAAACCATGAGAATTTTCATTTAATTATGAAAAAAAAATTATTAAAATTGTATATGTTAGTAAAAAAATATTCAGAATAATTTTAAAAAATTAAAACTTATTATAATAATTGTTAAATAAAACGTAAACTTTACTTACTCAAAAAAGAGAGTTATTTTATATACATATATGTATATAATAAATTTATGGATTTTCCTTAGAGCAGGAAATTTAAAGAAATATAATTTTTATACCCCCAATCATTTGAAAACTGGAAAAGCGGTATTATAGTTTTGTGACAATGTTCGTCTGTCCGTCTATATGTATGACCACGTGCATAGATCTCAGAGACTATAAGAGCTACAAGAACCCAATTTGGAAAAAATCGATTTACAGCTGCAATTTTCCACCTGTAATTTTGAAACTCAAAATGTATACTAATGAGCTGACAATTGATCGATATGCATTACAAAATTTTAGATGACACGCTCACAAATCCAAAAATCAAAAAACTCGAATAACAGGTGCAATTTTTCATCTGTGGCTTTTGAAACTTCAGATGGGTTTTTCTTATTGTAATAGTGTAACAATTTAATGTCAAGGCGTTAACAGCGACGTCAACATCACTAGCAGCAGAACAAAGTCCATACTGCATGCGTTTAAATAGTTGTTACTATTATAAGTAACTTTTGAGTATTTCGACGCTTCGATCAGGGTATTTCGTAGTCCAGTACACTCGACTAGTTTTATTAACATTTGTTTTTATGCCGAGTAACTTGTAGTGCATCTATCCTGTTCAAGTCCAATTACTCAAGATAAATATTTAAGCCGAATATCTTAATTGTCAGTTACAAGATTTTCTAAAATTTCTTAATTTTTGCTAAAATTTTGAACAACTACTAAACCGCACTAGTTAATTAAGCTTGAGAACTGTTAAAATATAACTTCAAACTAACGAAACTTGCTAATAAAACAAAACCAAAAGTCAAATAGCAGCATATTGGTAAAAAAAAAAGTATTTAAATTTTACTTGACTTAATATAAACATTGTCAAGTCATTAATTAACCATTAAATTATATATATCCCAATGGTACCTCTTTTTTTTGGCCAAGATTAATGTCTACTTAAGTTAATAATTAAAATGTGTATGTTACCCAAAGGAGCAGTCCAGCCAAATTGCAAAACAAAAAATCAAAAAGAAAGAACCCCCAAAAAAGAGTTAAAGTGGAGAGCCAAAAAAAAAGAAGAAAATGCTTTTCCAAACCAACAATTTCCTTCTTTCTCTCACTCTCGCTCTTCCACTCTGTGAGCGTGATACTGCTGCCACGATTAATTTAACGCTTCACTGTACCAAGCTGTGGTGCCTACTCGTACACTGCGAAAAATGAAATGGTTGTAATTTACATTTGAGTCTTTTACATAGCCTACTTTTGGGCGCAGTGCACTTGTAGAGCTGACCAATGGAACATTTACCCGTTTCCGTTGCGTTGCAAAAATGTTTTTTTTTTTTCATTTTTGCCTGGGCCACCGCAAGTGCCTCTACACGTGTGAAAACAGATACCAATGTGAAAGTCGAGGGCACTTCCAATACGAATTCCAGCTGCCTTTGCCCAAAATAAAAATTGCGATTTAATAGCTAAATTACGTATCAGTATGTGTGTGTGCACATTTGCTGAGTTAGGCAACTCTGTGCTGCCCACAAGCTCCTCTACTATTGAGTATGTTCTTTTCGCCTAACGCGCTTGGCTGATTGCATAAAACAGCGAGTATGAGAGAGATGAGAACTTGCATAGACAGCAGAATTGAAAGCATTGTTGGCATCGTTGACTGACCCAACATTTTTGACTTTTAATTGCATTAAATAAAAGTCATATAATAATTGCACAATTGAATGCAGCCAACACGCAGTGAGAGCAAATTTGCTGCGTGACTACACAATTAAAATACCAAAGAGCCAGAGAATAAAAATAAAATATTATTAATTGGAAATTAAACATCGGTTACATGAAGGTTAATATGTTATGTAAACAATTTAATTCAATTTTTGTTTTTTATTTGAAAAATATTAAATCAATATCAAAATTACAAGAAAAATAATTAAAATATTGCACAACAACAATTTTGTGAAAACTCTGTAATTATATTTCGTCGTATGAATATTTCTTGAATATTTATTGAACTATTATCATTTTCACATATTGGCTCGGGGGGTTTATGAACATTGTTGATGGCAATTTTATAAAGATATTCGAACTTTTGTTCTATAGTAAGCAGTTTCGATTTACCAGGACCCTTATAGAACTCTTTGGCGGTGAAATTTGTAAAGTCAATTAAGCTAATTAGTTCCTGAATATAGCAAGACCATATAGCCATAGGCTGTACTGAAGCATCTATTTTTGTTGTTTTAATAGCTTCATGCTTTTTTTCTTTCATTATCTTCGTCTGAATCTGTTTGTTGGTCAGCAACAGCATTTGAGTTCATCTCATACATTTCATGAAATTTCAGATACATTTCAATTAAAATAAATCTCTTTGCTTCACTGACGTGTTCTTCAACAACTTCAATATACTTTTTAAATATGCTTGTACTAAACTGATAAATGGCCGGTTGATTATGCACATTTTTTGCATTAATCTGTATGTTTTGATAGATCTGTGCAATCAGTCTAGAACAATTAATAGTATGGGCGGTTTGAAATAATCTGAGCAGCTCATCTGTATCAAAGGTTGAGTCCACCAGATATTTGTTGCCAAAATTTGCTAGCATCAAATTTGTAATTCAGAAACCTATCATCGCCTGTGTATATGTATTCGCGAAACCTTTTAAAAGTATATTGCTCAGTCATAGAGCATGCGATCAAACACTTCTGAAGCACAGCTAAAGATCAGCTTGTCACAGGGAAATACCTTATTGCCCGACAAGGTTTGAATGATAAATTTGCCGTCTGCATGTCGGCCTGTACGCTTAACCTCAACCAGCGAATATATTTGGAATATTTACAAGGCCGCGCATACTTACCAAGACATTGTCACTTTTAATGTTATTTTCTTGTTGTGTATGATTTCTTCAAATTTAATATTATATATATATTTTCTTAAATTTCAGGCATATTTTGGTCGAAAAACTAACTCAAAATTTTTAATTTAATAAATAAATATCTGTAATAAACAAAATTATTTCTTTTTTCGTTAATTATATTTTATTTAACTTTCAAAAAGTTGCTTTGGGGCTTGCCTCTTTAAAATACTTACCTTGGTATATTGATTCGTCTGATTTTCATTCAGATTAACAGCGACATTGAATTGTTTTCTATCTCGTCCTTGAGATCCATTTAATGCGAATCGACCTGTAAAGGGCCCCTGAAATAATTTCAAATAATTTATAATCCAACATAATAAAATAAATCATGATTTTTCTAAATTACAAAGTTCCGAAATATATTAACTGCAGAATCTTCATTAAAACAAACTTATAATACCAAGACTATCCAAAATAACTCAAAATTCATAGTTGTATTAAACTATCTAGTGCAAAAGCAATCACATTCATGAGCAATTCCAACATTCATCGTTCGTTTTTAGGACTTTTTATAGCAAATTGCATATTGTTTGGTAGCGTTATCGCTTGCTAAAAAAAACAAGCCCGTCATTTTTCCCCATCTAAGCCCAAACGAAAAACAATCTGCACAACACTTGTTAAACTTGACAGGCGTGCAGCGGACAAGTTTTACGGGGAAAACTCAGCTCGTTGGTGCGTCACAAATTTACAACGGAACAGCTGCCGACCCACCGCAGCAACAGTACAGCAGTACAGGAGCCATACAAGGAGATTTAGCTGATGTGGGTGGCCCTTCAACCTCCATCCAAGTCCTCTCAACCACTATATGCAACGATTCGCAAACATTTACAATTTATTGCACATTTGCCTACAAAATATCGCCCAATTCAGGGCAGCGCACATTTAATGGAGTATGTAGTAGTAGTAGTCGATGTTAGGGTGTCCACTTGCCACACTGCACCACTGTAGATGGTGCGGCGGTGGGTGTGACATTACAGCATGTTCCATTGCACATTTGATGAATTTATTGCAGTTTAGAAATTTTTTTTTCTTTTTTTGTTGCCCATAGTTGCAGCAGTTGCAATTTTCCAAGAGCACGGAATACTGCGATACAACGCCATATTGCTTACAAAACTGAAAAAAAAAAATGGCGAAATATAGTCATGGGTAACCATTTTGCAATGACTATACTTTTTTTTTAATAGCTATATGCTGCACGTAGATGAAACTGTCAAAATGAACGTTTAGAAACTTATTTATAGTTTGGCGTATACACAATTTTTGTCGGAGAGTGCCAAAAAACTTGGCACTTGATAAGCGTCAAGGCATGAAATGAAGTTGAAGCAGCGAAGCAGCTCGTAAAAAATAAAAAATTAAAAAAATTAAAAGCTTTCACATAGTTCACGTGTCAAATACCATTATCTAAAGTTTGTCATTGTTGCCAGATTAATTGATAGTTGGCAGCTTAGTTGGCAGTTTCACCCAATACCCGAACCACTTGCAATGTTCAGTGATTAAATTACCTGGCACAAATTAAGCAATTTCAAGGTGGCTTTCTCTCTCTTTCTCTCTTTCTGTACATCAACCTGTACGCTTGAGCACGCCTTGGCTTGGTTAATTACCCACTGATTACAGCCAGGTTGCAGTTGGAGAGTAGCTGGCCACTTGCTTTATAGCCCGGCTAAGTGGTATTTACGTTTTAATTTAACGCTTCTTTTTCTTTTTTGTTTTTTTTTTTTTTTGGGCAGGGGTGCTGCCTGGCAATGCGCTTTCGGTTTCAAGAAATGCAATACAAAGGCGAAAAAATAGAAAAAGCGTAAAAAGAAAAAGCCAAAAAAGCAAACCGGATGCCAAGGCTAAAAAGCTTAAAGACGTTTCCTGGCTGGGCCCTGGACATTACCGTCTGTAATTGTTGCGGCTGCGGCTCCAGTCCCTTAGCGACAGCAACAATTGGGGACAGACGGCAACTGTTGCCGTCGTCATTGTTGTTGGGCGCCCATTCAAGTGGTTTTTGATGACAAAATGAAAGGTAATTTAAGCGAAATTCTTGGTCTGATTTGGGCCACTGCAGGGTGTCCCAGACAAATGACAAGTTATGCCAGCAGCAGCACCAGCACCAGTAGACTATCAGTGTGAGCCCCTCTTCAAAATAGGCTTTGTGTAAATTGTTAATGCAAAAAAAATTGTCTGCTTGTTGGCAATTGCTTACTAAAAGCACCTAAAAAACACATACACACACACAGACACAAATTGAACGAAATTAGAATGAAAATGATTTTTGGCTACCGGAAATTGTGGTTACATTAAAGATAAGTGTCTGAAAATACATTAGTTTCCATCTATATGAAATCTTGTTAGGTTTTCGAAAGCAAAGAATTTAACTTTTGGTCTAACTTTTAGCTTTAATCATTCATCCTGCATGTCGACTATAGAAATAAAAAAAAAAACAAATATAAAGGTCTTAGTTGACTAGTGCTTCACTATGAGTTACCCTGTAGCATGGCTCTAAGCTCAACTAAAGTTGACTAAATTTCGGTTAATTTTTTTAATCAATCTGTTAATTTATGTTTAATTCGTGGAACTGGATTATCACATATAAGCACAGATTTGCTTAACATTTTTTTAAAATGATTATTTCACAATTTTAAATAAATTAATTATTATTGTAATCAGTACTATCCGATTGAAATAACTGAATAACATTTTAATTTAAAATTTTCGCATTGAAATAAATTTTATAATATATCTTAATGTATATTCCAGGAAAATTTTGATGATGAAAGCGACTATTCTTTTCGATAAAACTTTTTTTATTATGGATCTGGCCCAAGGTAAGAATTTGTTAATATTTATATATATTTCAATATACATATATTATAAATGATAAAAATAAATATTTTCCAAAATTCGGAGAATTGAAACCAACCCTTTTGTTGAATTTTAATTCGGTTTGAGCTTTAAACTTAGAGTAATATATTTAGCTCAAGATTCGATATATACTATTTAAAAGAAAATTAGAGTTAATATTACAAAGCCATGCAATTAGAGCCCGGTTTTTAGCCATCTCATGTACCTAGGTATGTAACGATTTTAAATTATTAATTGATCAAAATTTGATTTGATCGAAAATTAAAGTTCGACGACAATACCTTCTGTTCAAATTTCAGTAATCATATTATACCCGCATTCGCATTGGTATACAGGGTATCTATAAAAACCAAAACAAAAGGCAACTAACTGGGCATATAAACGACGACTGTCTGCATTTCTGTATCTGTATCTATAGCTGGATTCTGTCTAACTGTATGTGTGGGCGGTAAATCTTTATAAGCGCGAATAATTGGTTTCCTCATTTAATGCGAATGGTTGGCTAACAGGAGCAGGGATACAAACAGTAGCAGCAGCAGCCTGCCATTGCAATCGTTGCGCCTTCGTCATAGAGAAAATGCTTCACAATAAACATCAGCGGGGAATTTTTTTTTCTCTTTTTTTTTCAGCCCAACTGCCCGGGTGTCTGTCAGAGCAAACAGCAGGAGTCATAATATTGCAACAGCTTTTGGGGAATGGTTGGAGTTTGGTGTGTAGTCAGTGTCAGCTTTGACTTGGGGGAGAGCGCAAAAGAAATTGCTGGAAAAAAAATTAATTGCATTTTCATTATGTTGACGGGTAGCGTTACACATCGCAGCAGAACGCAGACAGACAAATGACATGGATATGACTAAATATCGGGTGGGCTAGGCATATGTATGTATATAGCTAGCTTAACAATACGAATGTCTATTTGAGACAAAGATTATTAATATAATTAATAATAATAAGTTGGGTTATATTATTATAGTCTAGATCTTATATAAGCAGTCAACTAAAAGAAAAATAATATTTAAAAAAAAATAAATACTTTAAAACACGCGCATTAAAAAGTTATAAAGTGAATCCCCTTATCGGAGGTCTTATAAATTGATCAATAAAAATATGTGAAGGCTTTCTTATCTTTATACTACCTGTGGCGGCAAATTGATTTCATAGACAGGTATGTGTGTGTGTGTGTTTGTAAAACAAATCGATAAGATCAGCTTAGATCACATGTTACTTTGAGGTTAGGTAATGGATTTAAATTTTTTAATGTTCTAAATATACAAATATGATATGTTAAAGGCTTATTTATGATTGCCAAACCTCTGGCAATCAAATCAACATTATTTAAACAAGCAACACCTTCAATATTCTTAACTGAGCACAATTTGTTTATCATATGAGTCAATTATTTAACTGATATGATGAATGGCAATGCCGCCATTTGATAAATATTTTACGTTTTATTTACATAAGATACTCATAGTGAAAACTTACTGTGAGAATGTAATACATAGATTATTGTTAGATAGTTTCTGACGAACACTGCTGTCTGGTGTTTGTTTCGAAAGTAGAATAGAAGAATCTCACATCGAGTTATATAGTACATGTGATAAGCCTGCTATTCTACTTGCCAAGGTACACCGCATTCGGTATATCCAATTTTTCTTATACATAAAATATAGAATTTTTTCAAAACACACACTCGCGCGCAACACAATAATCCATTTAAAAATAGGTTAAAATATCACTTATATACATATACACATATATATAAATAGGGTATTAGGAAAACAAAATCAGTTTAACGCAACACAACAAAGTAAAAGAGATGGAACTGAACACTATGGAGTTCAATAACGAAATAATGACATATTTTTATAGATATCGCTTTTTATATGATATGCCTTATCTGACGACTGTTTTTCATTTACTTTACCTTTTAGTCTGGCAATATCTTGGTAAAAAATAAAAAAAAAAAATATATATATATATACAACTGTGTGTGTGAATGTGTGAGGTGTAGATAACTGGATTTGGATTGGGAGCTCTTATCGATAGTGGAAACTTAGATAGATATGACGAACTCATGACGAATTCATGGTATGGATAAATATTGTCAAGTGAAGATAAAAAAAAATATATATAAATATAAATACTATATATATAAATATATGTATATATATATATATAACCTCGGCATATATACTAACAATGACAGGTTAATACAATATGGGTTTGTACTAAGTTAATTTACAATAACTAGTAACTCTCTTCAGAGATATGCTTATCAGTAATATAAGTAGTAACCAATGTCCAGCTAAAGTATGTATATACTACCTGAGAAGGTATATATATGTGTGTGTGGCTGTCTCTGTGTGTACTTGTTCGGTTTGTGAGAACAAACAAATAGCCAACAGTAAACAGGAATTGTGTAAAAGGTCGTCAAACGTGTCAAAGCATTCTAGATAAGAGAAAAACCGAAAAAAACACTGAAAAATAAATACATGACTACTCTACCTATATACCATAAATGAGTATCAATATATGTACATTATATACATACATACATGCATGTACATACATGCAGCAGTTAGCAGCCAACCGTCGAAGATAAGATATAGACATTAACTTCTGATAAATGCCAATGGGGTAAGGAAATATGTACTATATATGTATATAAAAAAAAGGTAGCAACAATCTTTAGAAATTCACCTCATGGGATAAACAAATAAACAGTCAAGTTTCTTAAAAATATCATAAATATAACTATATATGTGTATATGTAGATATATATGATATATATTATGTTTTCTTTTTAATATATTTAATCAGTGGTCCTCTAGAAATATTCTAATTATCTGTTAGATCAATCAAAATTGATAGTTTAAATGGACAAGCGTGGTCTACTTAGAGATAACATGAAATACTTACTTATATTGATTGTGGTTGACCTGAAAATACCCTTTAAAAACTAATTATAATCAAGTCAATAAACAATTAATTGAACAATAACATTTTACATTATAAAAATCAATATCAACTTAAAAACATTTTACTGATTATAATACGAACTAAGTTTAAAAATATATATCTAACTGGTTGCACAACTTATATGCAAAAAACTGACGCTCAACGGCATAACCGTTATTAAATTTAAATTAAATATATAAATTTAAATTAAATATATATTAAGACATAATTAATACAAGTTTCTTTAGAAAAACATTTTATTGCTTTTCCCAATATAGTCCCGCCAAACTTAAAACAAATACTTAAAATAAACACTTGACAACATTAACCCAAATTTCTTGTCTAATCAATTTTATGCTCGGCTATTTCCGCTAACCTAACTAACCAAAAACTAACACTTTATTGATTACATAACCAAAACTTTAGCAGGCCTCATGGAATTTAAAAAAAAAAAGAGAAACAAAAACAACAACAAATTTCAACTATAGTTGTCGTATCAACTTCACGCATTCGAATTTTCAAAATTAAAAATAAGAATGTTTCCTATCTTATCTTAAAGCTGGTTCAAAATATATTGTATATATATACATAAGTATTGATATGTACTACTACTGTAAGATTTGATACTTTTAGGCCTGCCGAGTCACGTTAACTAACATAATGAACGATATTTACTTAGTTAGGCACCTGATTTATTATTTATTAGGGAACAGGGATCTTACTAAAAACAAAAAAATTCCAAATGTTTTTCTAATAAACAAAGTACAAGGTGCATTATACTATGTATTTTGCTAAGAATAAATTTTATTTCACTAATATTTCCAGTGAAATAAATAAATTGATAATACTTATCATCGTTGATATGCAATAAGGTTTAAAAAATATTGGCGCCAGTCTAAGTGTGATTCAGAAAGACGACTATTGCAAAATTATCGAGCTGAACAAGTATTTTATTTGTTTTCCTATTTCAGGGTTCTCAAGAGGGCCGGATAAATGTGCAGCAAGTGTGTGGATTTAATTTATAAAGATATTATAATTGAAAATCTGTTGAATTATAATTAAAAACGAGGACTTTTGTACTCCGAATGAATAAACTCGAATATTTTAAAATTGATTACATTAATAGTTCAACTCAAATAGAGCTTTGGCCCTCGGAGAAGACCTGTAAATTGTAGTTGAATAATCAATAATGCAAAATTTGTCTATTAAAAATTCAAAGAATATAATTAAATTCCAGAAATGACAGACCACAATGACTTGCTCAAGCGTGCCAAGTACCCTTTTCCATAGGGTTTCTACATACATACATTTGCCAAAAATATTCGCACGTAGAATTGATTAAAAACTACGTGTTGTGATTGCATAATCAATGCATAAGCATTTGCTGCAATTTCCGTGGGTGGTTTGCTCGACATCAATTGTTGTATTGGTATGAAGGAAAACTTATTGGGCTGCAGTCGGCTGCACACAAAGGACCAAGATGGTTTTACAATTTTAGAAAAAAAAATTTTTTTTTCTTTTTGCCTGTCGTCGAGTTTGAGTGAAAATTCATTGATAAAGAAATAATAATTTCCGCTTTTTTGGCCCATCACACACACAAGTACAAGTAATATGATTTTCAATTTCCGTTCTCATAACATCAAGTGAAAAATAATATAGGAAACAATTTTAAATGTAGTCGTTTAAAGTATTGTTGAACGCGCTGTCGAAAAGGTCGAGGACCGCTAAAAAGTCAAACATCGACCTAAGCCCAACCAGATTTTACCTGCGGCAGCTTGCAATGAAAAATCGTTTAATGACACCATTCACACACACACACAGATACACACTAACAGACCCATATACATTTAGTCATGAATGGGAACAGTTGTGGGGTTTATTCCGGTACTGACTTTTCCAGTCATTTCAACTGTCTGCCCCGCTTGTGAGCCGATTGTTTGCATAGCTACAGGCAACAATTGCAACATTTGCCACATTTGCCATCAGAGAGAGAGGGACCAACCTGCAGCTATGACGTATGCTTTATATAGTATGTATAATAGAAGTGCTATAGACGACGTCATTTGTCAAGCTGTATGAGAATTAGATTTTTAACTATTTCAGTATCATTTTTTAACTTAGCCTAAAGGACAGGTGAACAAACTAGGGAACAATGGCAAGAAATTAATATTGGAAAATAAGATAAATGATCTATTCATAATTCCTCAACTTGTAAAAATTTATTTATATAGATAAAGTTCAGAAAAAATTTCGATAAAAATTATGTAAATAACTAATTTAGATTTAAAATTAGAATAAAATGTGAACAATTTCTTATAAGATATCAAAAAGTTGTATCCTGAAGATAGAATTGAACGAAAATTTCTATATAAATCAATCAGAATTTCAATGTTAATATCTAACAAAGATTTCTATGACTATAACTGTCACCAATTGATTAAAAGTTAAGTACCAAAAAAATATTTTTAATCCATCAATCAATCTATTGTTCAATTAACTATTATTGTTACTATGCCCTCATATAGTACATATTACAATTCCATACTTGTACCAATAACTAAGTAAGTTCTAAAAGTAAATAGCTTTTGCTGGCTTGCCTGAGACTGTACTCGTGATTCTTTCGAAATATCTCGATTCACATTTTTATATACCAATTTTTATATTCGTCCCCTCCATTTATATTATATGCATTTGTTTTTAAAAGAAGTAGAAAAGAAAAAAAAATAAACGTTAGTTTAATTTAGAGCCATTTATAGCCGCACCGATAAGATATATCGAACTAAGTATATAAAATGTTGTCACTGGACATACATACATATCGTATATTGTTGTTGTTGTTGTGTGTGCTACTTTTAAACAAGTGATTTCGATTTATGATTAGAAATTTTGAACATAAGTAGGTAAATAGCTTATTCCATAGTATAGATAACACTACAACTACGACGACGACAATGGACTTCTTTCTAAAGTTACAAAAAAAAAAAAATTTATATATAATAAGGGCGTGTATCGATTTTTATTAATTTTAAGAAAATTCCAAGAAACTTTCTAGAATAAGTTTCTGAAATTCAGCCAATTATCAATGCATCTCATGTCAATTGACCAACAACAGACAAATGGCAAAATTTTAATCAATAGCCCTAAAACCGCACCAAAGTCAACCAAATGCCAATGTAGCTAATAGTCGACCACACCAGCTTTCACCCACACACAATTGAGGACCACAGACAGGGACACTTTCGCATGCCGCAGCACGTAGAGCTCGTTAGACATTTTCTTAAGCTAATATTTTCATAGTGCATACGCTGGGCACGGACACAGATACGGACACGAACACGAACACGAACACTGGACACTGGACACAGGACCAGCAGGAGATTATTCAAATGATTGGAAATTATCATGTCCTTGCATCCATTTTTCGGCTGCCAAAAGTCAGTGTCGTCCGTTTGCCTATTTCTACGGCCGGAGTACAAACAACAAATTGCATTTGTCATCTGCTGCATAAATAACGAGATAATACCGTAACATAATAACTGTCAATGTATGAGTATATACATATACATATATATATATATATATTGAGCTATATATATACATACATAAGTGGAGTTTGGGTGCCAAGTTAGGCTGATAACTGCTGCATAGGTAATCCACACTGTACGTGTCGCCCTTTTGAGTATGTGGCAAATGAGAATTTGTAACGTCGATTTGCATATTTAATCAAAATTAACATGACCGATAAAATCAATTATACACACACACACACATGTATGTACATTAGAAGAGAGACATAGAGAGAGAGAGAGTGCATCTGCAAGACTCACACACACACACTCATACAAATAAACACTCTCACGCAGCTACTCGCATAACAATTGCATTAGAAAATGTCGCCATTCTCATTGTCAGGCTGCACCATTTCAGCTCATCGTAGTCGACGTGTACAATTTTCGGTTCGTTTGGTTCTCAAATCCTTTTTGCAAAATCTACGACCATGTTGCCTTCAAACTATGTAAACTGCAATGTGCATGTGTGTGTCTGTGTGTGTGTGTGTGTATAAGTGTATTACTGCATTGTTACAGACACTAATACGCCCAACGGCTTATCCTGTCCAACGTGCTTAAATTGTTTCTTCCTGTCACACTGATTTTCTCTACTCGATTTATTTCATTTCGACTTTACGCAATGCTATTTCTCTTTATTTCTCTCTCTGTATCTGCACTCTCCGCTCTCTGTCTCACGATGGTTGTTATTTTACAGCAAAACCTTTAAAATCCAAATAAATATGAGATTGCACTTGAACAAAGTCGGTAAATTTATATGCTTGCATGTAATTGCATTTACATGTATTATATTACTACAATTGCAAACATTTCATTCTTATATACAAGTAAATACTATAAAATGTTGTAAACGCTTAAAATTTATCGAAAGCCTTTAAACTAGATTCAAATGAAATTTATAAAAAAAAATTATTTAAATAAATAAATGTATATGTATGTAGCTATCGATAAACATAGATTGAAGGATACAAACAAAATTGCAATAAAATAGATTGATATATATGTACATACATATGTATGTAGATACATTTAAGAGTTAAGATCTACATGTAATTGAAGGTTTCACATAGACCAAATCTGGTCCTTAGTGAAACCGGGGAAAACATAGGAGTTGCTCAAATCCCTAAGCATGTTGCTGCATTTGGCAAACCATAGCAGTGATCCATGGCTGGACGTCACCCTTAGCATGGTTGTGTAATGCAGGTTAAGGTGTTGTTTGCGCGTTGTGGCTAGTGTCGGGCACGGGCATAGAAGATGCTCAAAAGTTGCTTCGACTTCTGGTTCATTGCATTTTCCACAGCCGTCTTTCTGTCTATAACCTGTTATGTACGGTTTCTGGACTTAATATAAAATTTTCTCATCTAGTTAAATAAAATAAATAAAATAAAAAAGAAATAAAAAAAATAAATTAAATAAATAAAATAAACAAAATAAATAATAATAATAATAATAAATAATAATAAAAAAATAATAAATTAACTTAAATAAATTGAATCAATAAAATAAATTAAATTAATTAAATAAATACCAAGAAATAAAATAAATTAAATATATAATAAATAAAATACCAAACTTAGCATACAACAACTTAATATCGATAGTCTCTGTTAAGAAGTAAACAGCTGACATCTCTAATGAGCTTTGTAAAAAAAAAAAATGTTAAATGGCCAAAGTTAAGCTTTTTCATACCAGAGATGCAGCGCAGAGCGGCTGCTACAAAAGAAGAAAAATTTATAAAATCAAAGAAAAGAAAAACGTGTTTTTTTTTTTTTACCAAAAAATTTATTAGATAAATTTATGAAAAAAAAAAAAATTTTAAAAATTGCGGAAAAATTAATTAAATAAAATAAAAGAAAAAATAACAACCGAAGGAATGTAAAAAGGTATTTATATATAGTGGATAGATAGTGAATTTTATTTGTACATAAAGGAAAAGAAAAGAGGAAAGAGGAAGGAAAGAAGAAAAAAGAAACCGCATGGAAAGAAACTCAACGGAATGGAAAAGCACAAGGAAGGGGGAAATAATTGGAAGTTGTCACCACTGATGCAGGCCTAGGTTCAGCCAAGTGCAAAGTGCAAAGAAATAAAAAAAAAAAGAAGAAATAAAAAAAAAACCCAAAAGAAGAAAAAATTAAATAAAATACAAAAGTTAAAATAATTAAATAATAAAATTAAAGAAAATAACAATCAACAATTAAATACAAATATATATACATATATATATTTAAATAAAAACTTAGAAATAAAAAAAAAGAAGATAGAATTAAAGAAAAGGGTCAAAGTCCCCGTAAAGAAAAAAAAAAAAATTATATATACATACAGTTGCCCACATTTACTATATTTACATATATGCCATGTCGCATAGTGGTACAAGTTGTTGAAAAAATGTACCAAAAATTAAAATTTTTTTTGAATTATTAATTACTTAAATAATTGATAAAGGAACTATATTATTGCACTTTTTTTGTAACGTAAAAAAATAAATAAATAAAAACTTAAAATTTTTATATATGTACAGATATATATATGTATAACTACATACATGTATGTACATATATATATACGTCTATATAGTTGGTTGATCATATCACATAGAAGGAATTAATGAAATAATTTAAATATAAAATTAATTAAAGCATTCTTCTGGAACCTATGGAGGCCTTCATCGGAATTTCAAGAAAAAAAAAAAAATAAATTTTTTATATTATATTGTTTCATATTTTTTTGTGTGGTATGAATTTATTTGAATATTTAAATTTAAATTTTGTTTAAAGAAGAAACATTTTTCTATACGCTGCAGTAATATATTTTCTTTAAACATTTTTTTTTGAGCTTTCATATTTTTTTTTAAGAAAACAAGAAGAACGTTTAGTCAATATTAAATTTTGAATCAAGTCATAAATGGCCATATAAACAAATAAATGATGATAAATCGTAAAAAAAATAAAAATATAATAAATAAATAAATTTAAATAAAATATCTAGTAATAAATCTAAAGAATAGGAAGGATGTCAATTAAATCCAAATATTAATAAATTATATAGGTTAGTCATGCAGAGAAAAAAATGGAATATAGTATTTTAAGAATAAAAAAAATGATTATAATGAATTTTAAATAATTTGGTGTTATGTTTCCTGAGTGTGGTGAGATGAAGTAAATGAAATAGCGGATTAGATTTGGGATTTTTCCAAAATTAGCGCCCAGGAAAAATCATTGGTAGGGTGGGTACAGAGCGCAACCGCCAGAACATCAGGCTGGTTATATATTTTTTTGCTGTTACAAAGTACACCTTTTCTTTATTTTCTACTCTTTCTCTTCTTATTCTTTCTAATTGTGAATTTAAATTTTATTAAAAGGCATCGGGATTTTATTCATGTTATGTGAGTGTTGGAGAAGAATGGTCAAAAGAACCCCCCCACAGGCTGATTTTGCTAGCCGCACAACCCGTGTCCCGGCCGATCCTCTTCTTTTCGCAACGAGAGCTCATATCTGGTTATACCGGAGACCTTCTTACTCCCAGGCTAACGTTAAACTAACCTAGGGAAGAACAGGGTTCATAACAAACCTAGCTGATAAGCAGTGACCCTTCAGTAGCTCTAACAAAAGCCTGCACTCTTTTCTTTGAAGTTGTATCAGGAACTTGGAGAGTTTATTGTTGCGGGTTGTGCACATTATTTTATTAGTCTTGCAGTTTGTCGTGCACTTTCGCCTTAAGTTTGCATCGGCTTCTGCTCTCCTCTCCATATCGCCGTATGAAGAACCTACTGATCTCGGAATCTTTCGCTAAGACACGCGCTGCTTCATTCCCCTCTATGCCTTTGTGCCTTGGAATCCAACATTGAATATAATAAGTAATTCATTTATATTGTGTGATAGCCGAACACAGTGCAAGTTTAACGCTTTTTCTTGAAGTGCACATTGCCAGATCATTTTGTCTGCAGACGTTACCATATAGGTAATTGTAGGGTTGCCAGATGCATTTCTAATACAATTATAGAAATTTAAGCGGTTTTTCTAGATTTTAAATGATTAAAACAAATTTATTTCTTTGATCAAATTATTATTTTTTTATTAAAATTAAAATTAGAAATTTCAGCAGCTTTAATTTTAAAGAATTGACATTTCTTTCAGCAACCACTGTTATCTAAAAAAAATTAAAAACATACCAAAGGGAAGCCTTAAGAAATTCTATTAAGTTTCTATTCAAATCAAAAAAAATAAGGGTTATATCATAAAAATTCCTTAAATTTAATTACGCTTCCATTGCCTTTATCTATATCTATAAAGGTACACTTTTTCTTTTTTTTCTTTTAAACACATAAAAGTTCCAGAATAATCCTATAGAATTGAAGCTAAAGGTAAAAGTTGATTTTTCCATTTAATATTTTCTCGCAGACAAATTAACACCAATTGCAAAGAGCTTTAGAGGACAGACAAACTGCTTAACTGTCATAAGCTGGCCCAAATAGGGGGCAGCAAGACAGAGAGACAGAGAGAGTAAAGTGGGGCGGTATAAATGGACTCTATAAATTCACATTGATTGCGTTCAATTAAAATTCAGTTATGCTCCGGCGGCGTTTGGCAGAAAACAGGAATATTTTAATTAATTTTCACGCGCTCAGCACAAAATTTTCGTTAGCTACCAAAGTAATATTTTTTTGTATTCGTTGTTGTTGTTGCTGCTACTACAGCTGTTCGATATTTCCATTTAAACTGATAAACTTCAAAAAATACAATTATTGAATTATTTCAGTTTATGTGATAAACAGAAAAAAAACTTTAATTATAATTTTTTTATTTTTATTCTGATGGAATCAGCAAAATTTGTCAAAGTAAATTGATTTTCATTCAATTTGAAGATAAATTAATAATTATGACTCTATTTTATATTAAATTGCTTACAGATATAGCTCCAAAAGATAAAAATATCTTTGCATTTGTTTCACATATTATGCACATAATTTTTTATTATTTACATGTACTTTATAAGTAAATTGCAAATTCATTCAATACATTTCAAGCTGTTTGCCAGTCTTCAAAATGCGCAACGTGTCAACTTTAAGCCACAAAATAAACGAAAACTTTAAGAGAAAAAAAGCTCAAGCTATCATCGATAGCGTCTGTCTATGTCAATGCCGTCGATTTGTCTGCGCAGAGACTTCCAACATTATCAAGGGGGGTCTATAGATAGATAGATACTTTGTCTAGCATTTCAATTGGCAAACATACTTCAGCTTTGCAGCGACACGGGCTTACAGTATAAAAAGCCGCACACGCTGCGATAAATAAACAACAAGCCCGCCAAACCCTGCACCCTAAACCATGAACCCTGAACCCTGAGCAAAGTATTGGCAATGGGAAAAGCCTTTCATCTACTTCAGTGCTCAAGTAGCAACAAAATACACACTCACACACATGCACAATAACAAGCAGCTAAGTGTGATTTTCGAAAATGGCAAAAGTATGTTTTTCTAAATCTGACTTTTGCGTCAATTTCAAGGCCAACAAGAAAAACGAATACAACACACAACACACAACTTGCGAATGCAATGCAAACGTTTGCGAACGCGTTTGCTGTAATTTTCAAAGTCTACTTTTTGGCGCAAATTATCGTCTTGAGGCAACACCATCGTTTGGATGTTGTTGATATTTCAAATTATTTGCCAAGGTTTCCAAAAATGATGATGATAGCCGAAGCCACAGACCAAGCCAAGATGTTGATGACTTTGTTTTTTGTGCGTTGCTTTGCAAATAGTAGTCTAAGTATGAAATATACATATACACAAATGGCTCTAGTCCTTCGGGCACTTTTAAGCTGTTTTTCCTGTTTATTCTAAACAAAAGTTTGCTTAGTTTACGCTCTATTGAAATTTATAGTTTCAAAAGGTTTCATATGGCACAGCAACTAATAGGTTTTCTTTTGCATACTTAGAGTCTGTCTAGTTCTTGTTGATTGTTAGCCTTGTTCAGTCATCTCAAATTTACGTACATGGCTACCTTATAAAGATATTTTTATTTATGGATCAGTCTTCTGTTGTCATAAAGTTGATAGACTTAGAGCTAGTCTTTAATTTAAGAAAACTACAAATAACACTTTTATGATAATAACTTTAACTATTCTTGTGCGATACCCACAAAAGCAACCGCTGACCATTAATTAGAAGCTTAAACTGGCCGCTAATTAAAACAGCGCTAAGAGCATCCATTGGGTTAACTTTTTTTTCGTTGAGACTAATCCGAACCAAAGTTGGCTTCCAGCGGCAGTTGGCCAAAAAAAACTGTTATGAAATTCATTTAAAGTTGAAGTCAAAAAGTCGCGAAAAAATCATAAAAAAATAAAAAGGGAGAAAAATTCATAAAAGTTTTTGGTGCTACGTAACGAGTTGTCAGTTGATGAACTGCGTCATGGACATTGTGGACGTGGTCACATGTGGTAGCAGTTGTTCATGTGCTGAGAACTGGAAACCAGTCAATTTAAGCGGCTTAGAAGTGGGGCCCTTTAGAAGTATGGCTTGTTGTGTATAACGCTGCGTATGCGTAATATTTATGCATTTATTTTTGTTACGGCTCGTAATCAAATTTACATATTTGGGCCACTGAAATTAATTATAATGCTGACGCCACCTCCCTCCCCCCGGACATACACACACACACACATATACAGACGAAAACCGCATTGAGAGATAAAGACAGCTTGCTATAGTGTGCAAATGGGTAACAGAATACTATGAATACGAAATGCGGTGCAGCTTTTGGCTTTGGCTTTGCGGCTCAGCAACAGCAGCGATTGCTTCATTCAATGTGTTGGTAATTTCATTTGGCCAGTATCCTTTATACTCTTATACACACACACACACATGCCAAAACTCATTTCATGGGTCACAGGCTACAATCATCTGAGAGAAAAGATGAGAGAGAAGAAAAAAAAACTGGCCAAAAATTGTTTATGGCGTCGGCTGACGTTACGATGCCCCGGGGCTGCCTGCTCAATGCTCGTTGCTCGTAAGGCAAACCAGGCAAACTATCATCAAAATCCTATTAGTTGCTCGCCCACCCCAATCAACATAGCCTCCTTCGCTCTCCCACTCAACACCATACAATATCTATGCCCTCGAAATACGAATTGAGCTTTTGTCCTTGTCCAGTTGCCTGCATTTTGTTAGCGTTTATTTGCCAAATTAATTCCCAAAAAGGTAAGCCAAACTTGCGATTTGAAACAATCAACGCTGGGCAAGGTTAGAGTGTCCTTCTAACTCCCTAACCTTACCTTACCTTACCGTTTGTTCGTCCGTCCCTAACAGTCAAAAGGACAGTCCTTTTGTCCTTTCGGTTTTTTTTTTTTTTTTTTGTTTTCTGCTGTTGCAGCTGTTGTTTGCCCAGCGGGCAGTTGCCGCCACCTCAGCTAGCACACAATTTGTGACAATTCCTTTTTGCGGATTAATATTTGCTTTTGGGTATGTCCCAATCCCAAATCGTCCCCACAGCTACCCCGTCTCTTCACCCGATTGCTCTCTTATTTGCCTGGTTGCTTTTGCTTCTCCTTTTGTTTGTTTTTTGTTTGTTTCCGCACTTTATTTAAATTAACATGCGCATATTTTTTAATAGTCCTCTCCAGAGTATGCGTGTGTGTGTGTGTCAGTCGGTCCATTCCAAAGATCTGCTGAGGTTTGGATATCTAAAAAAAAAAAAGGTGTTGGACCAAAGGGTTTTTGCTATTGTGATTTTAAGCTAAAGATAATTATTTTTAATGTTGTGCTCATTGTTTAAGAACTTTATAATGTCTTGGGATCACTTGTTTGTTAAGTATGCCAAATTGTTATAAGAAATAAGATAGAAAGTGGAATTGGTTCAAAATAATAAATTCAGATAGCTCGATTTTAATTTAAACTGCTTGTAAACGTTTATAATTAATAATGTTCAATTCATATTATTTAATTATCTTTAAATTGTTTGTAATTATATGTAATACACTTCTGTTAATTAATTTTATTTAATTTTGATAATTGATAGCAAAAAATGTGCACTTAACTTTGCAGTAATTGATAAGTCTTCCTTTTTGCTTGCTTCTTTCTTGCAACAATGTCATAAGAAATACTTAACCAGGAAGAGACCAGACCATAGCATAAAACCCATTAAAAACTACACAAAAAACTGCCAGATTCTAGATACGAAATACCACAAGTTTACAAGTATTGTACAACAGACAGCACAACTGGACAAAGGTCCTTTCTAAAAAAAAAATAAAAAATAAATACAAAAAAATGAGTACAAAACTCGGTATGTAAGAGTTTTTTAAAAAAAAATGAGTGCAACTGCAACTGAAACTGATTAGGCATCGTCTGTTGGTGGGCATGACATCTATCCTGATATATGGCTGGCTGGACATGCATGGAAATCCTTCTATTTTGTTGTTGTTCTTGTTGTTGTTGCACTTTGCGCTAAGTGTAGCGTCGTTTGTTTCGGCGCTCCTTTCGGTTAGTTTCCCTTTGCACCATATGCACTAAGCAGCCAGTTGAATGACACTAATGCGCCAACTTAGACAGCAGGAAGGATTGTTGTTGACTAGAATAAAAATATATTTCAGAAGTTGGAGTTACGGGCCAAAAAGCCTCTTATCAATGTGTAGACTGTACTACAAACGTATGTATATTGCTTTAAACAATCTTTATGTGAACTTTGGCAATACATCTTATAAACTTAAGAACATTTTTTTACGTCTTAGGCGCAGAGCGCGTTTGAATACTGTTGCAGTACAAATAAAATAGTTATTTATCGTAAAAAGAATGTTTTATAACAAAAGTGTATTCTGAAAAAAAAATAAAAATATATTTTCAGATCACTGTTGTTCCTACATAAACAAATAAAAAAAAATATTCTCAAACATAATAGTTATCTTCTATATACATATATATATATAATTGTTTGTCCTGACTAACTGATTGGCAATCAACGCACAGCCTAAACGCGCTACAGATCAGAAATTCTCACAGAAGTTTCATTTGGTAGCGAAAGTGCCTACGAAGAAGCGATTTCCCCAAACTCTAAGTGGGTCGATACTAGTTAATAATAGGACACGAATCTCTTATTTCCAAGGCGATTTCTTTCATATTTGGATTGTACGACGACGATATAGCGATGTGAGCAAATTGTGCAGATACAATTTGCTTCACCGAAAACGCAATAGATTAGTCAGTCGAGAACAAACACCTAAATAGCAAGCACAAGGGAGCGCGTTATTGTTGGCGTAGCCAAGTCAACGTTTAAAGAAAATGGATCCAAACATGAATCCTGAGCCGACCCTTAATGACGTACTGATCATGTACTTATCATAATTAAATTTTATTAAAAATTGAGATTTCAAGAGACTGGCTTCAGGATTATTATAAAAAGTTCTCCCAGTTTCGTTTCATATCTGAAAATTTTACTTTTAATAAACTAACTTAAAGTTCTTCTAGTTTAAAACTCATTTAAATTGCAGTTGTTTTTGGGCTAGAGGTCATGTTTCTAATAATTATTTATTTCGCTTTTCAGTGCCAAATTATTTATAATTTTATAATTTTTGATTCAACTTACCTTTCTGTCTTGTGTATATTAATTAATTTGCAAACATTATTTAAGCTAAATCTTATGTCAACTATAAACTAGGACAAGATATTCCAATACATCAAGTTCAAGCCCGATAAACTTGCAAATCTATGCACGTAGAGCAACGACCCCTAACAAGTTGCTTTAAGTTTTTGTAGAATCAATTGCTTATTTCTTGAACCGGTGGTGTCGTAATCTAAACGCTAACCAAGTGTCAACACTGTGCTGCGTACACTTGTGAATTTTTATTGGCATCGTTTCATTTCCTCACTAAAACAAAAACAAAAACAAGAAACAAACGATCGATGACGAAATGATACGACTTACAAGCTCCTACTGCATCTATTCTCTCTATCTATTATGTCGTTGAGCACAGTGGCCCACTGACCAGCTGTTCGACTGTGGTTCAGACATCAAAGTTGCTTGCGAAATTGTCCATTCCTCTCAAATCAAGTTTTACTCAAGCGGCAACTGCACCGTCAGCTTCAATGAAAGTGAAGTGCGAATTATGGAAATTGTAAAATAGTTTTTCGCATGTTTCATTTTTAGTTTTCATTCACAGCTTGCTGTAGCTGGTTGTGCTCAACGCTTGAAGAACTTAGCCATAAATAGATAAGATCAAACATATCTAACGATATTGTTTGTAATGTGGAAACTTCTGGGTGGTTTCTATTTGTGTCTGGCATTAGCCATCAATGTGGTTTATGGAGATGATGGCTTTTTGACAGAGCCACGTAAGTGCCAAAGTGAATTGTGATATGAACGCTTATGTAGTGGATGGTAATAATTGATGTATCATTAGCTCGCTATGCTTAATCTTAATTTTTTTTTAACAATTGATATTGAAAACCAGGCCTGGCATGGTCTAGCCTGGTCTGGCTTAGCTTGGCCGGCACGCAATCGTAACTAACCCACTTTATAATTTGTTATTTTTCTTGCCAAATATTGCACCACTAAACCGGATTTGTTTCTCTGCATTTTTGTGTGTGTGTGTTTTTTTTCTGTTTTCTTTTATTTTGAAACTCTATTTGAACTCAAAAATCAAATTCTAATCAAACCGCAGCAGATTATATTAGAGAATGTCAAATAGCCGAAAGGAACTTTGTCAATTGTTCTACACAAAGTATACAGCAGCTTTTCGATAAGCTCAACGATGGTAAGTAATCAGTTAGTAGTCGTCTATATAGCAACAGATATCTCTGTTAATTTTTTAATCATAGGCATACCGGGTCTTTCAAGCATCAAAAGCTTTGATCCTTTTCATTTGAATCGCATACGCATATCCCAGGGTAACAGCAATGCGATCAATCTAAAAGTTGAGCTGGCCAATGTGAAAATCATTGGATTTGGTCGTACCAAAGTTCTGGAGAGTATGTAAGTGTGCGTAAAGATAATATACTATTGATATACCATAAAAAATAAACATAAAAACACATTTTGCCTGCTGGGCAGCGTTTACAAAAAGGATTTTAGCTGGAAGACAACATTTACGTTGCCTGTAATGAAGCTACAGGGTGATTATAGTTTATTTGGACGTATATTGCTTATACCGCTGAATGGACGTGGTAAAGTATTTTTGGATGCAGGTGAGCTTTACTTAAGTAGTAGTTTGACCTTAGGTTATAAATTCTCTCTATATATACTATACTAGAGAATATGACTATAACCATGCATACAAAGACACGACTGTACTCAAAGGGTGGCTTCACTTTTTACAATGTGACCAATTGTCATGTAGATTTCAAAATGGATGGTCTTAAGTCATACTTCTCTAATCTGTTCAATGGCAATAAACAATTAGGTAAGTTAATCAGCTGTTTTGGATAGTATTTAGGATAAATAATTTCTGTATTATGCCTATTGCAGAGGACAGCACTAATAAATTCTTTAACGACAATTGGCGCATGCTCGCTGATGCACTATATACGGTGATCACCCAGACTGTTGAAGATATATTGCTCGATGTGCTGAGAAAGATATTCCATTTTATACCAGCAAGCTACTTTGTTAGCGATATTCCAACGCCGGAACAACTCTATGGCAAAATCAAATCTAAGCCAAAATAACAATCATTGAGATTTTAAATATTTTGAAATTTATTTTTTGGTTTCGGATAGGTCATCGAGTAAGATTCAAAAATTATTATAAGAAATGTTTTCTTTTTGTTATTTTATCTTATTTTTCTCTATTCAATAATGAAAAATAAAATTATTTGGATATACTTATATCTGTAGACCAGAGAATGCTGTTAGTATAAACTTAAAGTATTCCTGTTTAGAGTACTTATTTCTGTAATTCGAAAAAGTAACAAAAAAAACAATTTTTTCTTTAAGAAATCATATACAAAACGATAATAATATTAAAAGTGACTATGCCTTGGTAAGTATGCGCGGCCTTGTAAATATTCCAAATATTTTTTTTTTTTTTGTAATTATTTAGGTTGCATGATTCGCTAGTTGAGGTTATGCATGCCGATTGCAAATTTATCATTCAAACCTTATCGGGCAATAAGGTATTTCCCTGTCACAAGCTGATCTTTAGCTGTGCTTCAGAAGTATTTGATCGCATGCTCTATGGTTGAGCCAGATACTTTTAAAAGGTTTCGCGAATACATATACACTGGCGATGATAGGTTTCTAAATTACAAAGTTGATACATTGATTAAGCTAGCAGATTTTGGCAACAAATATCTGGTGGACTCAACCTTTGATACAGATGAGCTTCTCAGATTATTTCAATGCGCCCATACTATTAATTGTTCTAGACTGATTGCACAGATCTATCAAAACATACAGATTAATGCAAAAAATGTGCATAATCAACCGGCCATTTATCAGTTTAGTACAAGCATATTTAAAAAGTATATTGAAGTTGTTGAAGGACACATCAGTGAAGCAAAGAGATTTATTTTAATTGAAATGTATCTGAAATTTCATGAAATGTATGAGATGAACTCAAATTCTGTTGCTGACCAACAAACAGATTCAGTCGAAGATAATGAAAGAAAAAAGGATGAAACTATTAAAACAACAAAAATAGATGTTTCAGTACAGCCTATGGCTATATGGTCTTGCTATGTATATTCAGGAACTAATTAGCTTAATTGACTTTACAAATTTCACCGCCAAAGAGTTCTATGAGGGTCCTGGTAAATCGAAACTGCTTACTATAGAACAAAAGTTCGAATATCTTTATAAAATTGCCATCAATAATAATAAAAAGCTAAAACGAGTGCACTGATGAAAATTTTGCAATAAATATTCATGGATGACGAAATTAATATTCATTTAAATATAATAAAAATGTAATTAAATACAAAATACAATATAAATAACGAATATTTTTGGGCGAGTTCTGTTGTGGATGTTAGCAAGCCGTGACGCTACAGTGAAAACCGTGTTCAGCTTTAGATCATGGTGTTTCTCACGTACCACTCGCAGCCATTGATTGTCCTTATGATTCTACTTTGCGCAACCTGTATTCGTTGGACTTGTCTGTCACAGGCTAGGTCCCATATTTGTCGGCCGTGCCTCCAAATCGGTGTAATGACTAGCTTGTAAATTGTCATCTTATTGGAGAAGCCAGTAG
Source organism: Dettopsomyia nigrovittata (assembly GCA_037040065.1). Classification (NCBI taxonomy): domain Eukaryota; kingdom Metazoa; phylum Arthropoda; class Insecta; order Diptera; family Drosophilidae; genus Dettopsomyia; species Dettopsomyia nigrovittata. The sequence goes on from JBANCX010000027.1 coordinate 32,125, forward strand.
TGGTTTGCCACTGCAGCACGTGGGAGTATTGTGATCGTTGTCACATGCTTAGAGAATGTGACTCTGCGATCAGGTATGACTCCCAAGTACTAAGCGGAGTTCGGTTGAGCTACTGGGGTACCGTATAGAATTGATTGGATTTGGGTCAGTGAGGAGCTAGCAGCGACACTGGGATCGAGGTATATCGTAGTTGAGCACACTCGACTATAGCTTCCTTACTAAATAATGTTCCTTTTAGAAGTATATTTTAAATTATTTAATTGCTTTGACAAATTTAAATTTATGTGTTTTTTTCATTTGTAATTCTCAAAGTAATAATATAATTTTAAAATTATTTTAAATTATAAATGTAATAAAATCAATACTAAATTGGGAAATATAAGATACGACTAAGGGGTAATTTGGGGAAACAGGGACGTAGTAAAAGTGTTGTTGAGGTTAGCCGCAAATACGGAAAAGTTAGAGCTGTGTGTGTGCTTAAATTGATTGCCACATGCAGTGCTCAAACCCAAAAAAAAAATATATTAATTTATATTATAGTATTATTTTATTTTTTATTTTTGGCGCATTGGCTTTTTGAAGTCTGCCAATAATTTGTAAATGCAGCGGTCGCCAATGTTGTATTATAGCAGCTGCTGCTGTTGTTGTTGTTGTTTTAAAATTTGCCAGCACCGCAATTAAAACGTTTGACGCAGTGGCAACCATTACAAATGTCCGGCAATTAGTTGAAATTTAATGCGCAGCTCGTGCTCTTAACTTAGCCTTTTTTTTACCATATGGCTTATGCGGTTATTGTAAACCATTTTTTTTTTTAGGAACTGAAAGCAACAAATCCTGTGCGTGATTGCAATAAATTCGGAGACGATGCTAGCCCCCAAAAAAAAGAGCTCCGAATAAGGTAAACAAGGTGATACGCAGTGACAGAGACTGCAAAAAAAAAAAGTGATGCAAGAACAGAAATCGAAAGACAAACAATATGAAAAGGTGAAACTTTTATTTCAAGACAAGGTGAATACACTTTGTTAGAAGCTAAAATTATTAATAAATATTATATAATATACATATATAATATTATATTATATTATTTTAGTAATTATTGATAAGAAAATTGCAAAAGCTAGACTGTAATGCTTCATGGCGGAATCAAAGGCGCTATTGATGCCTCGTAAGCCTTAAATAAAATAAAAATAATAATAATATTAAATCTACAAAGAAAAGAAGCTAAAATGGAAACACCATATTAAAAAGGTTTCATTTTATTTATTTATTTTCTTAAACAAATGCAAAATGTAATTTGTTTAGTTAAATTATTCTTATTATTATTGCTAGAAACCCGATTAAGCAGATTGAACTATCGAAACTTAATTTGGTTAATTTATTTTAGGCTGATTGGCAAACTTTATAAGATAGCTGTTATACACTTTTTAAATAACATAGCTGATATTCATCTAGTGTTTTGAGTGACATAGTGCTTGTATCTACGAGTATCCCTATATTATTTTTGCTTATATGTATCTGTGTGTGTGTGTAGCAGACAGACAGGGGTTGCAGCAGTTGTTGCAAGCATTTCAATATTCGCAGCGAATGTTGTTCAATATTTGCGATGCTGCACCCCTGGGGCACGCTTCAACGTGTTCGGATAGTTTTTGACACTGCAGCCTAAAAGTGTGCAACGCTTTTTAAACACAGCACCCTAAAAGTATGTTTTAACTTTTTACTCCTTTAATTGCACAATGTAGAGGCTAAAAATTCGTACTTCCACTGCCTACCATGCTTTGCGGAAATGACCAGCATATTCTGACCATGTCTTCTTCTCTATTTACTTAATGCTATTTTTTGACTTTTTGCTGTATGCCCATTTTGTCAGAACTTTTATGTTGTTCTCTTGTTTTGGTTGCGCGTTGTTCTATGTTACTGTTTCTGTTTCTCTTTGGCTATTTTCCCTCTTTGTTGAGCTTAAACTTTTTGCGAAAACCAACATCGTGTCTTCCCTTGAGGTTTTCCAGTTGATGCCAACAATTGTGGCTATTGTTTAACATTTAGCAAAGAAACCATAGTCTATTGTCAAAGATAACTGCAATGTTTAACTGAAAGTTACTAAAGTATCTTTAAGATACTCGCTTAACAGTTTGTTAGAGTTCATTTATATAAAAATCACACTTTTTTCCGTATTCCCACTAAATCTTTTATCATGTTCAATATATTATTATCTAGCAAACCAGATATTTAGCCCTATACTCAATTAGATCATGTCCCACTTCAATATACAAATGACAATAAATTAAATATTTAATTATATAATGTCCACTCAGCGTTGTTGGCCAATTAATTATAAAATAATTTCAAATTAAATGATGTCATTGCAAATAATATGCACATTTTTGTGGATTAAAACAAAAAAAAATTAACAACAACAGACTGTTGTTAAAAATGTGCCATAAAAATACATGAACTTTAAAGCCGAAATAATAAAAATTTATGGCCAAATAATTGCAATCTCATTAGGACACGCCCGAAACCAGTGCATGGACATGACACCAGTGTTATCCTGGCCAATTTGTTGAGTCAGCGCCATTTGGGGATGCGTAAATATAAATATTCGCATTTTGTAAAATATTTAACAATAATTGAGCGTAAAATAATCGCACGAAATGTTCGGACCATCGATAAACTGCCGGCCAACAAACTCCCAACTGTCCTACAGATGTTCCCTAGATGCAGTACGCGTTAATTGCAACGATTCTGCTTTTTGCCATTGCTGTTGCCGCTTCGTTGAATCTCACATGGACACGGATTGCGGCGACAATTGTAATTAAATAGACACCACATATGTATGTATGCCTGTCGTTTCTGTCCTCAGAATAAACACACGGCAATCGGCAATAGAGACGATGCGAGTAAATCGTATGTAGCTTCAATAAAACTCCATTGAGATACTTAAACAATATTTTATACCTGCAAATTTTTTGAACAGTGAAATACAAATTTAAAAATATTTATGAACCAACAGAAATATTTTTCAATTAACAATACAAATTTATAATAAAAAGAAATTTTAAAAATAATTTCTTAAATTTCTGGACTGAAATTCGAACAAAGAATTTCCCAGTATTTCACTCAAGCTCAGCTAAGCATTTTGCAACAAAATTTACAAGCAGCAGAGTGGCGCAGTGGAAGCGTGCTGGGCCCATAACCCAGAGGTCCGAGGATCGAAACCTTGCTCTGCTATCATATTCTCCAATGTCGTATTGTGTAGACATTTTTTTCTTTTCTGTTTTTAAACTTCTATTCATTTTTATTATTAATATTATAATATTAAACAATTAAATTTTATAAAATTAAAAAATTATTTATAATAAAATTAAAAAATAATTTGTTTAATATTTAGCAATTATTTATAATAAAATTTCAAAAATAATTTTTATAAAATTAATGAATTTATTATTATAAAATTAAATAGTCAATTATAATTAAATTAAATAATTAATTTGGTTTAAATACAATTTTTAATTTTTTATCTTAATTTTAATTTTTAATTCTTCAGAAATAACTATAAATACTTTAATAACATTTTACTTTCTTAATTAAATGAAAAAAAAGTTGATAAAATAATACAAATTTAAAAAAATAGTTAAATTAAATAATAAAATTAAGAAAATATTACATTATAACTATGTATCATGCATACATTTACGTTAGCCGTGCAATATTCAACAACCTAAGGTAGCTGTAACAAAAGTAAGTCATTTGACGCAAACGTGCCAAGCAGCAGAGTGGCGCAGTGGAAGCGTGCTGGGCCCATAACCCAGAGGTCCGAGGATCGAAACCTTGCTCTGCTAGTCTCGAATTAATGAGTTGGTAAAATTCTTTTTTTTTCCATTGTACATTGACAATGTCGCTTTTATTTCATTTAAAATGCAACTTTTGTTCATTTATTTAAAGTAATTGAGTTGTTGTTGTTGGCATCAATTTTGCCGCGAACACCATTTTATTTTTATTTGTATTTTTTTTTTGGTAATTTAAACAGGCATATTTGCGGTCAGAGCGAATGGATGGCAAAAAGCTATTCAACCCAAACCTTAATATCGCAAAAATAAATAACATTTTGTTTAAGCGATGAGATCAAAATCAAAACAAATGGCTAATGGTGGTTAGTTGGTATTGTTTCTAGTTTTAATTGTAGTTGGTTATTGAAGCATGTAATTTAAATAAATTGTTTATTGTGTGTGGAGAACATTAATGATTATCTAATATAATGACAAAAATAAACTATGATATTTATTAAAGACTTAATGAGCTTTCTTAAATAAAGAATTAAATAAAGAATACGCTTAAAAGCAGAGAATATGATTTTTGGCTTAAATATCTTTAGACAATATTATTAAACTTTCTTTTTTTTTACCCCATTTTCGATAAATAGAGGGTATAAAACGAAAGACAAACAATCAAAAAAAAAAAAATACCTCCCCTTGATAATAAGAATTTTACTGACTTCCGCTCAATGGTAACTAGGAGTAAGCTAAGGACATTCAGCCAGCGGCAGCCGCTTCGTTTTACAAGATTTTATTTACACCTACTGTGAAAATATTTACACTTCAACAGACAGCGGCAATAAGCGAAGCACGAGCGAAGCTCTATGGAGCTCCTCAAGTTGAAATGAGCAATATGTAAACCTCCAGGATGCCGAAGGCAGCGCCCCAAACAATTGAAAGTGGATTTCCGGCTTAAAAAATTGCTCAAAAGGTAAAAAAAAACACACACACACCGAAGACAACCAAATGCTTAAAACTCATAAAACGAACACGCAGCGGTAGGTGGAAAAAAAAATGCTAACGGCCTGCATAATATCTTGGAGTATAAACTAAGAACAAGACAGGGACTGGGACTGGGAATGGGGCTTGTCATAGCGTAAATTTATGTAAAAAAATTTGTAGCAATTGCAATAGGTTTGGCGCCCAAGGAGCAACGTTCTCTGGAAGATTGGGCAATTTGTGTTCAGGAACAAATAAATTTTCCCAATGATGGACAAATTTTATGCACATTTTAAGCGTTGCTTCGAGGGAAAACTTAACTTTTTTCTATTTAATACAAAGCTTTGTATATAGTTCCGAAAAGTATCTTAATTTTGTTTAATACAATCATATTTTCAATTTTTGAAATCGCATTAAAAAACTTTACGAAAAACTGATTACAATTTCTTCACAAGTATTTACCAAGCACTACTCCTAGAGTCTGATTGAGAGAGAACGTTTGGCAATAATGTACCGAAACGTCTTAAGAAATACAGATAACTATATACACAGAGCAGCAGCTCAACCTCCAACTCTGTCTACCCTCTAGGCAAAGACTGTCAAAATTAGCTCTCTGAAATGGCAACGCCTCAAAGTGCAAATATTGAGCCAAGTCAAGGAAAAACTGCCTGCCAGCTTGCCAGCCTGCCTTTTGACTAGGGAGAGCGGCCCTGCTACTCAAGCCGTTTGGCAGACAACATTTCATTTCATCAAAAATTTTCGTAGTTGAAAAATTTTTCTCACTGCCGACGACTGTTATTTTTAGCAATTTGTTTGTTTGCCAATTGTCTGCCGGTTATGCTTTATCCTTTTTTTTGTTGGCCAAGCTGATTTAATAAGATTTCATTTCTTTATTCATTTATTTTCTCTCTGGCCGTAGTCGTATTTTCATGCCAATTAACATAATTTTTATAAGTGGATTTTCATAGTTGAGCAAATTTTACATTGAAAACTTTAAAAATTTGAGCAAAAAGCTTAAGAGAAACTTTTGTGCAATGCCATTGAACTGGGCAAGTTAATCAAAATTCGTGTGCTATTCATAGCTCTCAGGCGATAAGACATCTTTATAAGACAGCGAGAGAGATACACGCTTTACAAAATAGAGCTAACACCCTTTCTTTCTTTCTCTCTGTCTATCTTTCTTTCTTTGTTTCTTTATGCCGCCCTACCAAACAAAAAAAAAATCATTTACATTTGCCAGCATTTCAATTTTGTGACAAAAAATTATTATGCCAACTTCATATGGCAAACGATTGCGATTGCGTTTGCGATTTTGACTGCAGATACAGTCTACGTCCGAACCAACAAAAAAAAAAGAGGCCAAAAACTTGAGGAATATGCAAATTGAACAAGCTTAGAGCAATGCTAACCCAGAGATCAAAACCAAGCATTGAAAATTTCAATTAGAATGTAAGAACTGTCGTCGAAACTAACATGAAGACGTTGATATCACATTGGTTTGGTTCTATTTTTTGGTTTGGGATATCATTATGATATAATCATATAAATTACCAAATATATTTTTTATTAATAATAGTTCAATAACCTCAATAACAACTAGGCGTGGCTGGATTGATCATTTTTTATTTATTTTTATTAATTAAAATGCAATCTTTTTGACTTTTGCTTTTTTTTATTCTTTCTTTGAGTCACGTGCCACGATACTTTATATAAAAGTAACCCACATTTCTTTAAGTTATACGCTGTTAAATGGTTATCAATCAATTGATCTATTTATCTTTCAATCAGATCCGGTTACTTGAAATGTTTCACATTATTTTCATTTCAATTCTAACCTTACATAATTTATATTTGGGACTTACCCAGCACAACTTTATTTATCCGCAATTTATAGACGGATTTCGTATTTCAATACCCTGTGATCACAAAATGAACTATAAAGAGTATGATAAATATATTTATCTGCATAAAGAATTAATATATTAAATTGCAGGGTAAAAACTAGCTTTGCTTCCTCAATTT
>JBANCX010000027.1:38997-57594 GCA_037040065.1 Dettopsomyia nigrovittata
ATACATCATTTTTTATGTATCTAAGTTGAGTCATAAAATGAAAAAGGCGCCATTTCGTGTGTAAGTAAAATCGAATTAAATAAATAAAATTAAAAATCAGACTGCTTCTCATTTCGATAACAAACATTATTAAATTTCATATATATTCATCAACAATAATTATTAACAATTAACAATTTATGACCTTACAGCAACAATTAAATTGTCAATTACATGAAAATTTCAATAAAATTGGACAGAACAGATTTTTTTGAAAAAAAATAAAATAAAATGCGCAACGGTAAGCTGACTAAATAAATTCAATAAAAGTCAGTGAAATGTCAATAATTGAAATGCGTGAAAGAGGAAAAAAACACAACAAAATTAACATTTTTATAAAACAAATTTGATTTTGGACAATTGAAGCGAATACATAAATTTCAAACGCTACCAGCCGTTGACGGAAGGACATTGAAACAGTTGTGCAAACGCGAGAAACATAATCCAAAAAAATTTATTATTATGGGCCTTAAATTCAAGAACATAATCGTTATAACAATTGAGATTTCAGGTATAGAAAAAAGCCGAAAATTTCGCTAATTTATTATTAACAAGTTAGGAAGCTCTAGTTAAGTGTGCTCGACTATCAGATACCCTGATCCAAGTGTCATGCTGCTAGCAATGTCCACATCGTTGCTTGCGCCTTGCAACGACTAATGACACATTTGGTTGCTCTATAAAACTTGCTATTTTAATCAGATTGTTAAATAATTAGTATAGTAGATCGGTATTACGTTAAAAATTAATTATACTAAACATCAAGATTGCAAGTAAACAATTGCACCTGTTATTTTTGATTTTTGGCGAGTTTCAAGAAAATAGGTGGAAAATTGCACCTATAAACCGTTTTCTCGATTTGGAAGGGTGGTGGGGTAAATAAAAACAAAAAAATATTAGTGTATTGCGCGCGATATACACGAACCTGGATATCAAATTTGGTTACTTTAGCTCTTATATCTACAGATTGGCTGACGGACGGACATTGCTAAATCGACTCAGCTGTTGATGCTGATCAAGAATATATATACTTTATGTGGTCGGAGATGTCACCTTATGCCTGTCATAAAACTTTTATACCCCTTGGCCATTTTTCAAATGGATCAGGGTATGAAAATGAACTAACAATTAAGAATTGCTAAGAAACTGAACAAAGTCTGATCTAAATGTTTTTACTTGGAAATAAAGTGTCTTTGTATGTATGTATATATATTGAGGGCTTTTGGATAAATTTATTGCCTGCTTTAGCTAACATTTAAATGTGGAAAAGAGTATAATTTTGTATTTGTCTTTTCTTTGTTATTTTTGGCGTTTGACTGCTGATTCACGAGACTTTTGCTGTCAACGACTTTTGGCTTAAACACGATGTGCAGTGCATCCTTAATTACAGAAAGTAGAGAAGACTATAAACTTAAGAGCCTGCGACCGAAAAAAAGTAGTTGAAGAGGTAATGAAGATTATAAACCAGAGAGAAGACTTTCATTTAAATTGCAAGCAATTTAGGGAAAGAGAGTTCAACTATTTACAAGTTTTGATTGTATATGCGTGAGATTTTTTAGCAATACGTGGCTTGGTTTAATAAAGTTTTGCTTAAGCAAAACTTGGATTTATTACGATTTACTTACCAATTTACTGCCAAAACTAAAGACGTACATACATATGCCCCATAACAACATAAGTTCAATCAATTTATGTTAGAGAGTACTTCAAACCCAAATACATATGCCACATACAACAAACACACCATCTAAATCATTGTCATCTGTTTTGCATCGTGGTACATCATGAACGTCTTGGTCGACCCTCCCTATCTCTCATTCTCTGTCTTTTGGCTCTCTCCCGTTTGCCATTATCAGCGTCATCAATTCGCTGCCTGCAGACAGCTTGTCACCGTCGGGTAAACATGCGAATTTCGCAGTCGAGCAGGCAAACACGTGACAATGACGGTGATTCTGTGCCAAGCGCACCCCAACTCTGGCTGGCTATCGTCTCTACCCTACCCTACATATGTATGCGACTGTCTGATAAACAGGCAGGAGAGTAGTGCCGACGCCGACAATGACGTCAATGGTGCGACAAAAGGCATTTTGCATACTAAAATGAACCAAACACAGTGTCAGAGACACCAATGATATTGCAGCGCAATGACTATAATTTAGATTAAAGTGTTGTACGAATATATATATATATACACCTTTATTGACCAGTAAATATATATACATATACAGAGATAATATTATTATAATTAATGTTTAGCCCATGCTAAACATCTTAAGATTATTGAAACCCTTGGATTTATCAACGCTTCCATAGATTTTACCCTTAAAGATCTGTTCACTTTTTGGCTTTGACAAACGCAAGCTAAACAAAAAGTTGGTTTCTGGTAAATAACTGGGTAACAGCTCCTCATCGACTTGATAATCCTGTAGTGTATAAGTACCCTTTGGTATGGGACACTCTTTGAATAGTAGTCCATGTTTTAATAGATCCTGATATATAAGGCGTACCAAAGGTTCTGAATTACGCTCCTTGATCAATTTGCAAAAATTAAGACTTCGACTTAAAAGAGTTGTATAGTTGCCTGGTTCCGTTTCCAATAAAAGGCTTGTAGAAAGCTCTACATCCTCGAAGACCTCCAAAGTGTTTATAACAATATTAAGATTATTTTCAGTTTTATTTAATAATTGAACCTTAACATCTACTAGCTTGGCATTGGCATCGTAGTCGAAACGTGTAAAGATTATTTTAAAAGAGCGCTGAAAATTTGAAATATTTTATAAAAATAACTCGATAACGATAAGTCTTCAACCTTACCCAGCACATCGCCATGGAACATCTTAGTAAAAGTATTATCGCTACAGTATACATAAGCTGGAACAGAACTGTACGCATCTTGACAAAGTTATTAACTGACACTTTATCAATTAGATCCATTTTACTTTTTGTAATATTCAACAGGTCAAGCTTCAATAGACTGCAAATGTTTAAAGACATTAGTAATACAAAAAGATCAGATCTCTGACCGAATGTCATGGCAAATTGCGTCAACTAAATATGATTTTTGGCTTTGAAATCGTTTTTTTTTTTTTTAAATCATTCGGGCGTTTTATTTAAATGAACTTTTCGATAATATCGAAACAAAATTATTTTGGCAATTTCATTTTGGCCATATATAAACAAGTCCACTTAAGGGAATGCTTAGAGTTGAGAGATATCAAACGTGTGCAACATGTTAATAAAAAGTATCTTTCTCCTGGCACTTTGCCAAATCGCTTTAATGGAGGTGAGTCCACTTAACAAAGATAAAGTCTTTATTTAGGCGTTCTCTATTAAAAGTATTGTCATTGTTTTTAGAAAGTGATGCGCCCCAAGTTTAAAGAGATTAAACTATGGAGCGATGAAAAGATGGTTAGCCATAAGGTGACCTATGACAACACCGATCCGCATCTCAACTTTTCAATGGTTGTGCATCAGGAATTGCGTGATGTCGATATACATCTGGAGGTGCGCATAACCAATAAATTGGATCCGTTCTATACAAGCACCTTAAATACTACACTGAATATTTGCCGAATCCTTAACTTCACCAATAAGTCACCAGTTGGTCGCTTTGTACATGGTTTTATTCGTGAATATGGCAATATTGTGGATACCTGTCCCATTGCCAAGGTTAGTTCGAATTTTTTTGGTGTAGCTATTGTAGCATTGTACACTCCACACTCGCATCTTTTAGGGTGTTTACAAAATTCATCATTTACGCTTTAAACGCAAATTCCAGGGCACATATTTCATCAATAAATTCTGGTGGCCTGAGGATCCAACCACATCCATATTGCCAGAGACCGAATTTGATATTCACTTTGAGGCACTTCATCTGGATGCCAATAAGAAGCGTACACAGCTGATGAATGATCATATTTCTGGCGATTTCACTGTACAGGACGTGGACAATCTAAGGCCCGGCATTTTTGCTATGCTACCCAAGACCCGCTAAGAAGCGCTAATAACTGCAATTTAATTGTAGTTTATTATTATTTATAATAATTATTTTATTTAATTTCGAGCACGTCAAATGTTTCAATGGTATTCCTTTAAATTCGTTTAACACTTTTCTTATTAAATGTATCAAATCAGCAAATAAAATTGCATTCAAAGCAAACGAAATTATTGTTTTCACTGAAAAGATATACGAAAATTGATTAGTTTTTAGTATATATCTAAATATATACTATTTTAATACCCCGATCCAATTTAAAAATGGAAAAGGGGTAATACAATGTATGTAACCGGCATAAGGTATCCACGTTCGTGTATATCGTGTGCAATACACTAAAATTTTTTTTGTTTCTCTCCAACATCCCCTAGAAATCGAAAATAATTCTTATCGTAATATTGATCTACTATACAAATTTTATGTCTATTTCAAGTTTTATAAAGAAAACAAGTATATCATTGGTAGTTGCAAGGCGCTAGCCTTATAGTTTGGCTATTAAAAATATTTAGTCTTAAATTAGGAGCTTACATTTTCAATAAAATATAACCAAATTAATCGAATTACTCAGCAATGGATAAAATATATAATATTTTCAAATATTTTTATGTCAAATCATCGAAAAAATTGCCTTCAAATTATCTAATGCTGTCACTTTCCTCAACATCATCATCATCGTACTCGTTCTCATATTCATCAATGTCAATTATTATGAAATTGTTCATATTTTTCAGTATTTGAATAAATTTGCACATTGCACAAATTGAATTAAAATTGGCCCGTCAACATAGCAACAAAAATACATATTAAGCGAAAAAAACAGAAAAAAAATTAATATTCAATATATTTGCATTGAAATGTTTGTGACTTCTGTCGTGCTTTTTGTGATCTCCGTGACAGTTTGCGAATTTTAAAATCATTTAGGCAATTTGCCACTGTGAGGTGGCAATTGATTTCGTGAGCGTTTTGTATGATTTATAAATAGTACATATACATATATATGTATATTGAACATACTAGTAACTGCCAGTGGATTTTTAACTGTGATTTCGTATTTTGAATTTTGAGTTATGTGCTATTGGACTATTGAGCTTATTGAGGAAGCTATAAAATGTCAATAACAATTGGCAAGTGCTTAAGTGCTAAAGCATAAATATTTCGAGTTTGAATGTCAGTATTTATTATAAGAAAAATTTTAATATTTGTGTCCATGAAAATACCAAAATATCAAATACCTATGGAGTTATAATTTATGATTGATAATACAATAATGACTTTTTGGCAGGTGTTTTTATCAATAAGCGCACCTCGTTTAGCCTCGTTTAGTTTATGTTCGCACTAAAACATCCATTGCAAATTACCGAGCCTTATTAAAGCACGATCTTCCCATGCAGTGGTCAATTTTTACATTTTCGTTCCTGTTCCTCTCTACTTCTCAAATCTCACGAAATCTTTTTAAAATTTGCGGACTGTAAATTCATTACAACCTATTTGACCTGCAATTTTGAGATTGGACTTCACTTTTCACTGAGATATTTTATCAGCAGCGCGAAAATATATAGGTAATATTCAAGAGAACCGCTGAAATATAAAAAATAAATAAACTAGAAAAGAATTTAGGACATATATAAAATGGTTTCTCCTGACTGACTGACTGACTGATCAACGCACAGCCTAAATGATAAGAGCTAGTGATGAATTTTGTACATAAGTTACATTCTGTAATAAAAGTGCTTACTGAGAAGCGATTTTCCCAAACTCCAACTGCAAGTGGGGGAAAAATGAAAACATTTTTAATCTTAACCGATTTCATTTAAACTTAGTTTGAACACTCTATTTGCAAAATAAGAAAGTTCCTCATACAGCAATCTTTAAATTACGGAATTAAAAAAACTAAATAAAAACTTTAGATCGTTTTGCAACTTCTAGTTACGGGTTACGAACTACCGGATACGGGTTATAGAATACGGTTTATCAAATGATTTATTTTGAATTTGGTTAATTTACTACACTAAGCAAAAAAAAAAGTAGAATATGTTCACATATTTCTTAGGAAAGTTATAAAAATGATGACCATATCTCTTAATCTGAGTTAATCAATCTCATTTTATCTCTACAAAAAATATATCGATTTTGTACTCATACTCAAATGGTACTATATATGAACCGGGTACAAAGCTCCGGGTTATCGGCTAGTTAGTTAGTATTCATATAAAACAGCTCTAATCAGTGAGAATCTCCGGGTTACCGGCTAGTACGTTAGTATTCATAAAAAACAGCTCTAATTCATTCTTTAGACTCAGAGAATATACAAATTAATTAAAAAATAAGATTATTGACTATTAAAAAGAGGAATAAAAACTAATATTCTTATAATTATGACATATTAAACATTATAACTTTGAAAAAATTGGGTTCAGAGGGCTCTGATCGATTCCAGCGCAACAATAAATACAAAAAAAAAAAATATAAAAAAATAAACAACAACGCATTTGAACGCTCCAATGCTCATCAATTAGTATAAACTGGAATTGAAATATAAAAAAAATATATTGTTAAAAAAAATATATTCCAATAAAATTTATTTCAACAACATATTAGTCTACATTTAGATAACAACACAATGCTATGGAAACCAGATAAATTATTAATAATAATTGCATTATTTTATTTAACTACCAATATTTTGGTAAGTTTTATTTGATGTCCTAGTTATGTACATATCATCATATAATTAATCGGTTTTACTATTATTATATTTTAACCAGGCCAGCAAAATGAGTTTCAGAGCTGGGGAATGCATATACAAACGGGATGTATTTTCTAATTTTACAATACACTTTACAAATGGTAAAGTGTATATGGATATAATGTTGATAAAAACATTAATTAATGGTCTAAAGACTCATATGAGCTTTGAGTTTCGTATGTCCAAAACCAAATTATATCAAACTGTATTCCAGCACGATTTGAGCTATTGCAGTGTACTCAAAGGCTTACAACAAACTATTTATTCACGTTGGTATCTCAGCATGCTGAAGAAGGGTAATTTTCCGAAAGATTGTCCAATAGATGCTGGTTACTATTATCTGCACGGTTGGAATTTGGATGGAAATTTAATTCCTTCATTTCTGTACTTGGGTGACTATCGTATTGTGGCAACATTTTATTATGGCAAAAAGAAAACAATTGATAAAAATCTATTGGTGTGCACAGTTGAGGCAATTTTAATACAATAATAATAATGGAAAATAAAATTTAATTTAAATTTAAAACTGAAGTTTATTTATATTTACAAGTATTTCGACTATATCAAGTCCAAGTCTATATATTTTGGGGTTGGCTCTAAATTTTTTGGTGACTAGTTCCATAGTCATAAATATACTTCTAGTATTAATGCTTGGGAATCAATAATAATTATTTATCGAGGAAAAAAATGTATAATTTGTATACATTCATAATGAGCTGCATCAGCAAGATGCTATCATAAATATTTAATAATTATTTTAATATTATTAACAATAATTTTATGCTTTGACATTTGGCTAATTGATTTCGGACTTATTTAAATAGTTCTTTGAGCAATTTGAACAAACAATATCAATTTAAATTGGCTAACATTGCGTTTTAAAATGATTGAGTTGCGCACTTTTTATATTCCAATAATATTTCCAATAGCTTTTTTGATCTTTATTAATGTAAACGTTAATCAAGCTGTAAGTCTTAAAAAATATGAAATTTATTATAAAATAATATTTTCTTTTTTATCATTAAAGGAACGCCGTGTGGACTTCACATCGACCAATTATACATTTAATTCAAAATATTTTAAGAACTTTTCCATCTCGATTATCAATAAAACTCTTAATATGGATATGGATCTAAATAAACCAATTCAACGTGGTTTCAAGGCTCATGTTGACTATCAACTACGCATGGCCAACGCGAAGAACTTTCAAACTATCTTTAGTCATCAGATCGATATATGTGCCACAGTGAATAATGTTAAGGAAGGACTACTAAAGAGCTGGTTCAAGAGCATGACTCAATATGGCAACTTTATGCATAATTGTCCAGTGGAGGTAGGTACATATTATCTGCATAATTGGAAAATGGGTTCCACAATGACGCATCAGTTTCTATATCCTGGCGAATATCGTGGCAGAGCTTTTTTCTTTTATGGCAAATATCAGAGCAAAACAGAAGAGCGAGTATTATCCATATTACTTGATGCAGTTCTATATAATTAAAAAGGTGTTTCAATTTATTAAAACTCGATATATTAAATAATAAAAGTAGGAAGAATTGCAACAATCACATCTCATTATTTATTTTTCGTTTGCTTAATATAATTTGAGCTTATTAGTAACAATTGTAAGCATGCAACAAAATTTTTAATATTTGATACGATTAGCGATCTGCTACCCACTTGGCAGTTAATAATTAATATTTCATATTGAATCCTTACTTAAGACTATTTATTGTAATACTTTCAAATGTAGTAATGGCATTTAAGTCAAGACCCTAGGTCTAGGAGGTCTTCAGCGTGGTGTCCTTTGAGTATTTTTTTATTTTAGCAGGGTTAGACATCGGTATGGTAGCGTATCCCAGCCTCCTGGCTAAGCTGTTTGAGTGGCCATTCAGCCTTTTCATATATTTCGCTGAAATATCTGGAGCTTCAAATTTGGGTACTTTGAGTTTGCGTTCAATGTCTGAGGCCCAAAGATCTTTCTGAGAGTGTTCGACTGCAGTACCCGGATCTTATTTAGATTGACTTTCGCAGCAATCCCAGACACCTGCAGCTCGTAGAAAAGACTGAGCGGCAGTACCGTCTAGTAGATGGCTACTTTGCAATCTAGTGATAATTACTGTTTCGATTAGACAATGTTTTTTGTCACCTATGCGCGGTATGCGAAATATAAAAGACCGAAAAGTCGAAAATCTTTTTACATTTACAAATTTATTCGAGGAGACACGTTTGCCACCTTTTAGCGATAATTTACAAGTAATTAATTTTTACAAATTTTTTGGCAAATGTAAACAGAAGAGACAAAGCAATGATTGCAGAGTTGCACCCTGCTTGCATCGAGCACAGCTGATCGCAAGGTTGCTTGCAAACTGCGCGAGCGCACCCACACAATTTAAATTTGTGCAGAAATTTAGTTCTGCTCCGAACAATTACTTTCATACAAATTTTTTGATTCAACTGTTTACTGTTTATCTTTAAGCCCAAGAATCAAGCTTTTAAAGGGTTCTAAAGTTAGAACTCGTCGACAACGAAATTTAAGAATCATTAATATACATATATTAAAATCCCTTTTAATCTAATATACAATAAAATAACAATAACCAACATTTGACATTAAATAGTTATTTTGGTTTTTATATTGTTATTTATTTTAATTTAGTATATCACCACGTCTGCTTAGATCAACTCTTTGCAGTAGACTGACTCGATTGTTCTTATTAGTTACTTGTGACTATCGATATTAATTTAATTAATTTCCCATTTGTTTCAAGAATACTATATACATATTTACATATTTCTTTTGGTGTAGTTATTCATAAATATCATCGATAAATTGTTGTCAATACAATACAATATTATAATGTAGGTAATAATTTTGTGTTTAATTTTTTTTTAGTCTAAAATGAAAATAAACGAAATTATATCTTTGTACTATTTACTCACAATGCTTTTATTTTCACTTTGTTGAACTTTGGAAACTTTTGTTGTGGAATCAAGCAAACTGAAAGCTGTATTCACAGGTCAAGACAGCGGCCATTTAAGCTCCATTAGATAAGGATGGAGACAAGCCCCTAACTGTTTAGTATTGAAAAATTCATTGTTCAACTTGGCCAGCTGCTCTAAGGGACATAAAACCCAAGCTCCAGAAGAACCCTTTTCAGTTGGTCTAGCAATTGCTGAGCTTGTGCTCGTTTCCTTCTATTTTAAGTTGTAAATCTTGAAAAATTGCCTTTTCAATGCAAACATTTTGAAAGCATTCATCAATAAGTTGGCTTGAAAGTCGGCGAGACTATTCAATATGTATTATTGGTTGCATACCAAACAATGAAAATCTCTAATTTAGCGTTAAAGTTGCTACACTGAAAACAATCAAATATATAATATAACAATTTAGTAGCTAAATATAGTAAAATAAAAGTTTAATATTTTTGTTTCTAATATCATGATAATGAAAATCTATCAGCTATACAATCTATACTTAAAACGGAGAAACATATCATCAATAGCACAATTTTAAAATAGAAAATGGAATGGAATTCATTAGGCTTACAGCTTATTCTTACGTTTTTTCTCTTTTTCAGTTCAGTTTTTATTTTTTTCGAGTGTTTTTTTAGTGCAACACATTGCACAGCTGCCAGTGTCAAGTTGGTTTTACCAAAAACCTTCACACATGGCTCAGGCATACAGTCAACCATTCAACAAGCCAGTCAGCCAGCCAAGCAGCCAGTCAGCCAGCCAAGCAGCCAGTTAGCCAGTTAAATCTGTCCATTTGGCTAATAAATCCTTGAGCAGCTTATTGAGCAACGTCTGCGCATAAATATTATGGCTGGCAACTGGCCGAGACCAAGAAAACGTTACGTTGCTTGACAATCACATACATAGTGTAACCCAGCACCTACCAAATCCACCCATCCAATAACTTTTCACTTCAATACTTTTAGCTGCAATCCCCGGCCAATATGCCACACCTCCCCCTCTGTAGCATTAAAACAGCGCATTCTATGCTCGCCTCGTACGTGTTAAATAGAATGCGAGGTTAGGTTTATTTTCTCTTTCTTTTTATATACTTTGTTGCCTCTTGCTCTCATTCTCTTTTGCGAAATTCTTTAGCTGACATTGGATTTCGGTTGACTGTCGTGTTGGTATGCCTGCGCCAGGGCATTCTGTTATTGTTGTTGTTGCTGTTACTGGTTTCTTTCTTAAGTACGCTCGATGCACTAAAAGGATATGCAAATTGTTTGAATAGCAAACGACATGCTAAACAATTTTTGCTCTGGGCTCTTGTCGTAAAAACGACAAAAAAAACACAAAAAATCTAACGTAACAATTTCTGTCTTTAGTATGTTTTGGCATTGGTCAAATAATTTTTTTTTGTTTTGTTTTTTGGCCATTTCACAATTGTTGTTTGTTTTTGCGCATTAAGTTGTTGCTACAAGTACAAGGCATGTCCTTTTCTATGTATAGGAAATGTTTTGTTTCACACTCCTTGGTTATAAATCACAGTATTTCATGTTATTTTTGTCTCATCCTCACTTATTTTACTTCTATGTTGGTCTTATTGAATTAGTTGATTATATATGTATGTATGCCTGTAGCTCCTATTCTCTATTTGCTGAACAATAAATCTTTTCATTTCGAGTAAAAATTTTATACAATTCAAATCTTATTTAAATCCTGAACAAGGCCAATTCCATGTTGCGGTAGAGCAAACAATTGCTAGCTTTTACCATTTCCATGCCAAGTTGAATAAAAACAATTTTTTTTTTTCAATTAACTCTAAAGTTCTTAAGCTACGCTCTCCTACTATGTCTTCTACAAATATTTACTTTCAATTAATTCAGCCAACTTTTAAATATCAATAATATAAAACTATCTTTTAAGTTTTAACTTTTATTGGTGATATGCTAAAGTTAAATATTAATTTAATGTTAACTCAGTTTAATGCGCAATCAAGCATAAAAATGTTTCCCCGAAAACTCTGCACTTACAGACAACATATGCCCCAACGCCAAGGCAGTCTGTACTGCTACTACACTCTTCTAAGCTGATAAACAAGACAAATCCAAGAGCAGAAGGAAAAGTAAGCAAAGTATTCGTAGTACACGTAGTAAGTATTTAGAGTTGAAAGCAGCTGGCGACAGTCGACGACTAAAGGACAACAACGATGACTTGGGGGACAATAAAGAAACGAAAAAAAAAGAGAAAAATTGAAATAAATATGACAACAATAAGGTTCACCTTTTGGAGTACTTTGCTGAAGGCATTTTTCTCTCAGCCTGTCGTCTCTGTCCGGTCTCTGCAGTTGAAGTTTCTTTGGAAATGCAATTTTGTAGCAAGTAAATCAGATAAAGCAATTGTAAGTGGATTGCATTAGGCTGAAATTAAGTTTCATTGAGGACAAATACATACTTATGAAGGAATCTTCTACGCAGTACGAACAATTAGTAAACAAAAACGAACGAAAGGACTGATAACTCCTAAAGGCACTTTTTTTTTTTGAGCAATACGAGTAAATCACTTAACCCTAATCCTAAGTCCCAGCTATTCATATCAATTTTTCAATTCAAGCAAGAAAAGAAAATGGCAAAGGAATCAATTTTCATTTTTTTTCCTTTTTTTATTATTATTCTTCTTCCTTTCATTTTTTTTTTTTGTTATTTTTTATGTTATTGTTGCCTTTTTATACAAGGATATTGACGAGGCAACGATGCTGTTGTCGTTGTGCTCAACGTTGTCGCTGTCGTGGTAGTCGTCCTTCAGCAGGATGATGATAAAGTGCCGCAGCAAACCGCATTTCTTATATAGGACATAGCTGGTTGGCTGTGCAAATCTGTTGCCGGCTGCATATTTATGCACAGTTCAAAGATCAAAATGAATATTTTATTTGATTTGATTCCTGCTTGACTAGCTTTACCCAGCAAGTACAAGAAAAGCATTTTTAAGAGCGCCCCAAAACGCAAAAAAAAAGAAACGCGCAATCCTTGGCATAATAAACTCCTTGGAGACTGGCAATTGTCTGCCTGTCGATTGTGATGAATATGAGCATGAGTACCCAAAATCCACATAACTATGAGTATATGATAGAAATATATTTGTATTAGGTGGCTTCCAGCTATATTTAATATTGTATTATGTTGATAAAGAGCTCAAATGTATCAAAAAACAAGTAAGGAAGCTCTAGCCGAGTGTACTCGACTACGAGATACCCCGATCCAAGTGTCGGAATACCCTGCTGCATGCGATGTCGCCTTGCAAAGGCCAATGACAAACATTGTTTGCTCTATAAAACTTTCAAATTTGAGTCACAGGTGAAAATTTGCACCTATTATTCGAGATTTATTATTTTGGTCCATGTAGGCGTGACATCTAATTTTTTTTGTTGCAGATCGATTAGTCTTAAGCTCAATAGTATATGTAGCGAGTTTCAAGAATACAGGTGTTAAATTCCACCAGTAAATCGTGTTTTTCCATTGAGGGGGTTGGTGGGAGGAAATTAGAAAACAATATTTAATTTTTTATTTTCTAAATTATACAGAATCCTAAATATAAAATTTTCTCTTTGTAGCTTTTATATTTCTTGACACAGCAACTTCCAAATAACCCCTTTAAAGGGGAGTCGGAGATGTCTCTTTATGCCTGTTACATATATTGTCACAAAACTATTATACCCCTTTTCCTTTATTCATATGGATCGCGGTATAATAAGATTGACAAGTTCACAAAAACTAGTTTTCTACTCAATGTTTATCTTATTGTTTATTGTCTTAAACAGTTCATTCTAGAATATTTTAAATATTCAATTATTTATTTAGTATATGCTAACAATTTTATGCCTTTTATTATATATTTTTCAAGTTAAATTATGAAAAACATCTGCTCAAATGTTAGGGAGCTATTATTTGCCAATTAAATTTCACTTGACAAAAATTTGCTATATAAACGCTGCTATTTAATTCAATTTACTTCTTATATCATAAGCTTCATAATGCGTTTCACTTTGATATTAATACTTGGATTGTTAAGCTGTTTGCTTTTGGCCCAGCAGGCAAATTGCGCACCAGTTGAAGAGGAATATGACGATGATTATTCCAATGAAGGTGATGCCGATGAAGGTGGTGCCGATGAAGGTGAGGCTGCCGATAACACAGATGAAGTTGTCTCAGATAATGAGAGGGAATCAGACGATAATGATGATAGTACACCCGAGGATAATTCCGAAGATATTCCAGCTGCTGAGAACAATGAGAGCAATAATCCTGTAAATAATAATATACCACCACAGAACGATAACGTTGATGTGAGCGGTGATACTGAAACTGATGTCGATAATGGTACCGATAATGGTGCCGATAATTCAGTCGATTATGAGGAATTTTCTGAAGAACAAGTTCCAGAGCCAACACCTGTTGTTCGTAACCCACAAAATAGTGGACGTCGCAGGCAACAGCAGCAACGCCCAAGACAAAACGCCAGACGTAGGCAACAGGGCAATCGTGTTGGTAATCGTCAGGCCAACAATCGTCGGAACAATCGTCAAAACAATCGCCAGAATAATCGTCTAGCTAGACAGCGACAAGCAAGAGCAGCGCAACGTTCCAGAACACCACAGCGCAGAAATCAAGCAAGACGTGGTTAAGTCTCCAACAAGACAACACTTTGAAAACTCGTTAGTTTCTAATTTTACTTAAAGAAAAATTACATAAAAACCATAAAAAATACTAAATTTAAAAATACTTAAAATTCTGAAAAAATATACAAAACAAAAGGTTATGGAAATATTTTGAGGTTTTTGTGGCCTGGTCACCGACACGAGTCGGCATATTTTGAGAGTTAGAAATCTATCAAAGCTTGGCTGGAGCGCATTTCACACGCTTCGCTGGAGTTTTGTAACTCGCAGTGCCAGACAAGCGAATGGCAGAGAGAGAGAGAGAGAGAGTAAGTAAGGAAAAGAGTTAAAGAGCGAGAGAGAGTTATAGTTTATCCAGGACAGGATGCCAGCTCCGGCGTCATACAAAAACTTTTTTTTGCCAACGCTGCCAACGGGCTAGAAAACTTTCGCCCGGCGTCGCTGAGGCTGCATAAAATTTGTGTTCAACAGAAAGAGAAAATAAGAAGAAGAAAATCTAGCAGAGATGATTTGCCTTGCTTAAATGGCAGCTGAGCTTTAAAAAGTGTTATAACTTGGCATACGAGTAAGAGACGCAAAGTATACTACATACATACATACAAAGCTGCCTAAAAAGCCGCCTAAATGCGCCTAAATGAATTTTCTGCCAAGAAAAACTTTTGCATCACCTTTGAGTAAAGTTTGTTCGTATGCCTCAAGTTTGTTTTTTCTGTTTTTTTTTGCCAAAGGCAAAATAACTTTTATAATTATTTGATTTGCTACACAATCACTCGTCTCCTTTTCATCTCTTTTGCCAGCCAGACTACGATAATATTTGTACAACTTTTTTTTGCGTTTTATTGAAAAGTTTTTAATATTTTTTAGTGATTTTACTGGGTTATAAACATAGTATTCGTATGCTCTTCAGAGAAATAACCTTTTCTCTGGCTGTCATAATATAAAAAATTCGAACCTATTACTTTATACTAATCATATTTGTATTTGAAATTGTTGCTGTAAGCATATACGCAAAACAGCTGTTTAAATAAAGTTTTTAGAAGCAGTATTCCTCAAAATTCTAAGAACTTGAAGAACTATTTTCAAAACAACTGTCCAATGATGTCATCATACTATAAAGCTTGGGTCTTGCTCTTGGCCTTGGCGTTGACAGTGCTGGGTAATCATCATCAAACTGAAGCCACTTTAATAACACAGAACCAAAATACACCGAATCCATATTTCATTGATATCAAAATTCAACCAAACTCGCCAAGACTAACAAATAATCAAAATAATTATAATCTATTTTGTGTACTCTATTGTGGTTACATGATGTACAATTTTTGGGAAAATTAAATGTTATTATGTATTTTTTAAAGTATTATAGATAATAGTTATACAATATGATAATTGATATTAAGGAGCTTATATAAAGATAATTCCTCTATTTGAAATGGAGTGCCACCCATAAAAAAAGCTCTAAATCCTTAAAGAAACTTCAATTCGGGTTCAATAGCCGCAATTTAGTTACCTCTTTACTAGTTCCCTTTTTACTAGTTACTAACTAGTCGAGTGTGCTGGAAATTCCATGTTGCTAGCGTCTTGCAACGACCAAAAACGTTCAATTTAAATGCGATCTGTAATTCATTAGTACAGTATATCAGTATTACGATAAGAATTACCTGTACTGAGCATCAAGATCACAGGTGAAAATTTACACCTATAATTCGAACTATTTGATTTTGGGCATTGTAGACGTGGCATCCGAAATTTTTTAATGCAGATCGATTTTACGTAATGTCAAGAGTATATGTAGCAAGTTTTAAAACTACTGGTGGTTAATTGCACCTGTAAATCGTTTTTTTCGATTGAGGGGATAGTGTGGAAAATTGAAAAAACAATAAATATATTGTATTTTGTACATTTTGTACACAATTCTATATATCAAATTTAGGTCATATTTTCTGAGATATCCCTTTAAAGGGATCGATTGTGCGGGTTGTGGGTATTATACAATTCGAGTTGGAAATGGAAATTCTGAGATCGTTCATAGCACATACAAATTGACTGACGATAGACTTGGTTTATCGACTCGGCTGTTGATGCTGATCAAGAATATATAATATTTCAATTGGATCGGGATATAAAAATGATTTATTTCCCCATAGCAGATAGCCCCCTCTAAAGGATTCAGTTCCGAGGGTATTTTTTTCTAGGTCCAATTGGGAAAATAACTTTCATATCAAACCATATCATATTATGGCATTACTAAGTACATAAATACATTCCCCTTGAGTTGTCAGCTCGTTTTTTGGCATATTTCGTTAAAACTCGTCACACAAACTTCATTTGTAACAGACTCAGAGCTCAACGAGGCGCACATATGTTGGCCATATGCTAAGTACAATAGCCTACTACCTACTGCTACCTTTAGCTAGGACTTGGCTTTCGTCAACTGCAACATAATTTATGACGCTTTCATTAAAAGCGACAAGCGAGACACAAACGCCCACACACACACACATACAATCACGGCTGTAGTAACAAATGTCCAACTTTTGTGTGAGTGTGTGTTTAAAATTTGTTTGTACCGTGAAGTATTTGAGCAACGTATAAGTGGGTAGGATAGTTAAATGGGGGGGCCGTACAACAAAAAACAACAAGAACACGGTTACGTGTGCCAGACAGTTGTCAGGCTGAACGAAGCGACGTAGATGTCGGCAACATTTCACCCCAAACGGTGTCAATTTTTTAATGTCAAGCGGTTAACTGGCATGCCGCTGCACACACACACATACACACGGGGAGAGAGAGAGTCTAGAATCAAACGATCCTGAGAAAGGGGGAGACTACCGTCGCGCTCTGACATAATTAAAGGCCATTAATCACGTGTGCTGATTCAACACGCCCACTCGCAAGGACTCAGCTTGACCTCTCACATCATATAGTATATGTGTAGTATGCTAAAATGCCCTATCGCTGGGTTAATCAAGCCACTTGGGCCTCGGCATGGGTTCTGGAACTGAATTTAAATTGTTGCAGCCAAGACGGGATTCGGAAAATGGAACTGAACGGCTTGGCTTGCTGCTATCATTTCTCGTATCTCCTGTTACAGTATGTGTCCAACTGGACAAATTCTTTTTACACATGCTTCGTTTTTTATTCCATTTTTTACACTCTCTCACTCTCTCTCTGTCTCTCTTTTTATTTTGTCTGTTTTTTTATCGAACAGCTTTTTTTTGTTGTTATTGGTTTCTTCTTTCTTTTTTTTGAACTTTTTCTGCAGCAGCATTTTGGCGTCAATTAACGTTCTTTGTTGTGGCGTTACATTGGACAGTTTTTTCGGTCCGGACACAACACATACATATATAGCATATAGCCACAGTTATAGCAAAATCTATAGCCTCACGTAGATTGCATGTTGAGCTTCAATGCGCATCAAGTTAAGCTTATTTTCAGTCAATGCGACTTTTGAAGCTGCTGCAATTTGTATAAAATTCAGGATATTTATATATATTATTTTTAGCTTATTTAAAGTTAGTTTATATGTTCAGAAATGTATCAATTTATTATATTTTTCTAAATAATACTTGGCAACTCTGCAATCTAGCAAATGCTATATTTGTATCTCTTTCACACGCGAATCAAATGTCGTAAAACGTTAAATACACGTGTATCTCTGTCGCACACATGTACAAGCAGCTCAGGTGTTTTTAGCCATAATGCATGACAATGCACATTTGTGCCCTTGATTTGCTTTTCCTAAAATTTAGCGTTGCGCAACTATTAATTTAAAAATTTGGATCGTAAATGACCTTTCTGACAGGACTAGGGCTTACTCTTAATATTTCAAAGGTACGGTTTTCCAAAAACTCTGCAAACGAAAAAGTACCAAAGCAAGTGCAAGAAATACCAAAGTTAGTAGATCTAGATCTCTTCGGACCGCACGCAGATCAAGCTTATTATGCCTCTTAATGTGCAGAGGAAAATGTGGAACAAGTATTTAATAGTAGATACCCTTTAAGCCGACTATCTTGCATCAGTAAGACAATCAAATTAATTAAGTTATTTATATGTTATTTAATTATTTAATTAATATTCTGTAATAGTATAAATATAATGTGAGAATTTGCAGAAGAAAAAACTAATTTAGAAAATCCCCATCTTCATTGATAGAAGCTACAGTACAAAATCTAGTTTCAGATTCGCGTTACA
>JBANCX010000028.1:0-57470 GCA_037040065.1 Dettopsomyia nigrovittata
GGTCAGTGTAAGCTTACGCCTATGTCTGTGGCTATTTGTCGCCAGACGTCCATATTCATGTTGCTTGAATCTAGCAACGGTGAATACTCGGTTATATCGTACACTACACGATGTGGGGAACCGGCAACAATCGGCAACACTAAATATGGCTCCTCTTCATCCATATTTTTTGGCTTATAGCTGCTATCGTGGCAATTGGGACACTCACGCAATCGGTTGGGTAATTCATTTGGGATCGGTACCAGTTCTTAATAAAGTTAAATCTTTTAAGTATAGCAACATATAATTTAAAAAAAAAAAGTATTTATTTTTTACCGCCGACATCATTGCGCATCATGCCAATAGTTCCTCCAGTATAGATAACATGGATACGCGACTGTCGGTTTTTAGAGCATATGCACGTGGTCTTCACCATGCTGCCCAACTGCCACTTTATGCTCTTTACAAAATTTTGATTTTATTTACAAAAGCAACAGACTGAAATTTAACATATTTGTAATAAACACAAAATTTTCAGATTTCTTGTTCCAAAATCTGTCATTTTCTTAGCAATTACATATACTACATAGATAATTTAAAAAAACGGTTGAAATTCAAATGGTATAGCGTTGCCAGATCTTGCTTGTCCAATAGAATTTTGTTTTTTAAATATTTTTTCTGCCAATATAATTCAGCGCAAGACTTGAATAGATAATTATAAAAAATATAAATTATTTATAATATTTAACAACTTTATGAATATAGAAATAAAATTCATATTTCATAATAAAACGGATCTATGTTCCTTTTAAATGTAACATATGTTTATGTTAACAGATTGCATTAACATATGCAACAACAGCTGTTAAAGCAGGTGGTTAGCTTGTTTTATAGTTGTGGAACTCGCATGTTAAAACAATATAAAAGTTTACATATTGTGGTTATTACATAAAAATGTATAAATACGAATATGTATTTTATTAAGCACTTGTGTTATCTGAAGAGGGAGAGAAAGCTAAATAATTTAATTCTGCAACGTTGTGTTCAAGTGTGACCAAAGCATAAAGAAACACGTATGCTTATATATATGTGTGTATGTATGTATGTGCAAGTGTAAACAAACAAACTAAATAGCGGCATTTGGAGGCCAAACAAATCCGTTTATAAGAACAACCACTAAAATATTTAGCGGCAATTAAATTAATCTTATTGGCAACGTCAATGGAATGTGTTCAACTACATGATCGAAACTGACGTTACGCACTTCTACGAGTATATCGAAGAGATCAATGCTAAAATTGAAGAGAGAGAATACATTTTGCGAATGATCAGGACTCACGCATAGCGATGACATTTTAATTAGATGAATCTTTATGTATGTATGTATGCATGTATGTATGTACATAATGACCTGCTACATGTTTGTAATTAATGAGGAACAACAACAATGGAATGATGCGAACAGTTGTTGCCAATGCCTGCCAAAAAAAGAACCAAAAAAACAAAGAGAATAAAAGAATAGAACGAAGCCACAGCATGCAACATCAACAAATTGTATTTGCTACAATTGAGCAATTTGCTAGTGTTGCTGCTGCTTCTATAGGAGGCAATACTAATATTAAAAATAAAGTACGAGCGCCCAGCGAAAACGCACATTCGCTTGACATCCGCCCAGATAATAGAAGCTACTACGACAAACTAACTAAACCACTAACTAACTAACATCATTATGAACAA
Source organism: Dettopsomyia nigrovittata (assembly GCA_037040065.1). Taxonomy (NCBI): domain Eukaryota; kingdom Metazoa; phylum Arthropoda; class Insecta; order Diptera; family Drosophilidae; genus Dettopsomyia; species Dettopsomyia nigrovittata. The sequence continues at coordinate 1,717 of JBANCX010000028.1, forward strand.
ACGCAGCATCATTATTGGATGTATCATTGGCACGCTGCTTGGCATTTTACTTGGCGCCAACTTCTATTTTATGTATTATTTGAATGCCGAGGAGGGTCAGCTGTCCAGTGTGCGTGCTTTGGAGAATATGATAAGACACAAGATTCGTCATCTGAAGCCCGCCTATCTTAATCGCAATCCACGTTTCTTTATGTTCCGCAACAAGCTGCTCAAAAACTATAAGATGGCCACATACGAAAATGCTAGCGTCCTCTGGGAAATTGCCAATTGGGTGAGTTCTGTCATCTCGACATAGCGCACAAAAGATTTATTATTTAAACACACACACGAGGCAGACAAACCGGGATATTACAACTAAAATTGGTCGCGTTGTTTAAAAAAAAGAATTTATTAAAGATTTTATCACTAGAAATTTTCGTGTCTGTCCGTGCGTGTCAATATTTTTATTTATTTTTAACTATAATGCAACTCTTTCTATTCGAAAATAAAAACATGAAAACAAGGTGAAAAGCCAATTACTTTGCCCCAAAAAAAATTTCTTTTGTTAGCTTCTCACTTTGACCATCATAAGAAACGTGTATAAAAAAATCTGGTTTCTAGCTTTTACCGTTTAGGATCTAGTCCCAGTCACAATCAACAACTAGTGTCACAAAATAATAAATAGGGAAAGAACCTTTTTTATAATTTATATTTACGAGTAAACCCGCTAAAATTAATTATGACGTCTATAAAAGTCTTCTATTGATGCGTTAAATGCTTGAAATCGTCCAAGAGAATTTGATTGAATAGTTGATTGAGAGTTTAGTGGATTGCTTCTGGAATTCAAATGAATGATGTAGATGTCTTGAAAACCTAAATCTCTATATACGAGTATGATGGATTTGCTCATTAGGGAAGGCTCTTTAGCTACTTGACTGTTTATCTTGTTCATCTTCATTTGATATTTGTTTGTAATATTTCTCAACATCTTGTACTATATTTTCAGTGGCCACAAGAGAATGAGATTTATCCACTTTATGATTCCTCCATGGGTCAGCTACTAAGAACGCTACGAAACGAGCCAATAACACGAGTTAATAATTTAGGACGGGGCACGCAACTAAAGTTACTGATGCGTTTAAACCAGCAGCAGAAGGTAATTTTTAAGCCGCAATGGTATCCACGGGATATTGTCATAGAAGGTGTTGTCTACAGCGGCAAGGATCGACATGTTGCCGAAGTATATGCTTTCTATTTGGGCGCAGTGCTCGATCTTAGGTGGACGCCTATTGTGGTGGGCCGTGTAGTGAACTTAAAGACTGAGATCTATGCCAATGGCGATCAGGAGCTTCAAAACACCATCAAAATTGAAGTTGATGAGGATGGTAAGGAGACATACTGTTTGTATGGCAAATGTCATTATTGCAATGAGGAGGAAACTGTTTGCGGCGATGAACAGCATAATATTGAAGGCGTAATGATTTATATTGTACCTGGAACATTAGCGAAACGGCGCTCACCCTGGCAACGTACCTACAAGGAGGAAAAACGAGCAATCTGGGAGGATGATATGACCTATTGCAAGTATGTTTGTACTTATAAATCAATATAATCAATAGGTTATTTAATTATTTTTATTTTATAGAACACTTAAGAACAAAATGGAAACTATACGACTCTTAGACCTTATTGATGTGGCCATATTTGACTATCTTATACAAAATGGAGATCGTCATCATTATGAAACACGAGAGGAGCGTGTAGTGCTTATCGATAATGGCAAGGCTTTTGGCAATCCCAATAAAGATCACCTGGACATATTAGCGCCGCTCTATCAATGTTGTCTGTGAGTTTTCACTTTAAGTTTTAAATTTTGAAACTTGATTTAATTTTTGTTTTCAACTTTCCAGAATACGTAAAAGTACATGGGATCGCCTGCAGGTTTTTTCCGGTGGTGTATTAACTGAAATTGTAGATCGTCTAGCCAAACAGGATGCGCTCTTTCCATTAATTACAGACAAGCACAAGCGTGGCGTCGAACGTCGGTTACTAGTAGTATTTGCAGTAGTGGAATACTGTATGGACAAGGAGGGTGACAAGATGTTCAAAACACTTTAGGTTACGTAAGAATAAAATTCAATATCTAGGTTTAGGCTGTTATTAGTTTTAGTAAACAAGTTGCGGGAACGAAATGCCATTTGTTCTCGATAAGTCGAGTGTGTGCCTCCATAGAGTAAAATGTAACAAAAGTTTTTTAATATTTACTATTAGTTTTATTTTTATATAATAAGAATATGGATTTAATGAAAAACAAAACAAAATATGTCCATTGTAGTTCCCCGACTACTATTATTGGATATTTTTTTTATAACATCATTACTTTTTACCATCTTTCCTGCCATTACTAAATGTAAACAATTTATTAAACTGCTTGTTGTTGCGATTGTTGGGTCGATTCTGAAATGCCGAAAAAATTAATATACATAAGTTATACTAAAGTTCATACTTTAAAATTTTCTATTATTTAACTTACCTTTCCGCGCATCTGAGTTTTGATTTCTGTACCACGGGCCCGTTGTGCACCTCCTTGAAATTGTCGAAAGTCGACATTTTTGTAGTCAAAGTGTTGTTGCGCTCCAAGGTTCTTTGGCAACTGAATAGCGCGGTTTGAGCTCTGTGCGGGTATACGTGATTTAGCTTTAAAGCGTTGATTCTGTTGTTTGCGTTTCTGTTGTCGCTTGCTTAGGCCAGGATCTGTATTTGCAGGGGCAATTTTGTCAATGGGCATTTCAACGACAGCGTCGCTATCGCTATCATCTTCATTTAAAGCAATAACAGAAGTTGTTTCAACGATTACTGATTTGATTGAATGAGATGTACTCGGCTTAGAGGAGGCGGAGCTATCATCACTTCTGGAGCGTTTTGATATGCTTGGTTCCTCCAAATTGACTGAACGTTGGTGTTTACGCTTTAGCTGCTCCTTTAGCGGTAGACTATACATAGCGTCAGCCTCCTGAACCACTTCTGTTTTGACTTCCAATTTAACTTCATCCGCGAGTGCTGGTTCTGTGGGACACAAACGACGCTTGAGCAATTCTTTGCGTTCGAGTTCGCTCTGCTCGATTTTTTGCTGCTGCATAAGCGGTAATATGGCTTGGTATCGCTTAAAGGGCATACATAGTAATTGAGTCTCCTGTCGGGCTTGTTCTAAACGTAATTGATCCTCAGGAGTTGGTGTTGGTGCCCTGGAGAAGAGTACAAGAGCTGGAGAAAGAAACTGCACCAAAGGCGTTTGATGCTCTTGTTGATCAGGACGTATTAGCTTGCCATTAGAGCTGCGTTTAAGTAAGGTGGGCAAATCATCGCGAATCTCTTCTACATGGGAAAAGTCGATTGGACAATTCAATTTACTGTTGAAGTCTTTGTTCGTGGGTGCTAAATGTGTGGCTCCAGTACCGCCGCTGTGAACCTCATGAATGGGCTGTAAATAGTCGGCAGAGGAAATAGAGGGAATGCAATGAAATGAAATGCGGTTAATATTAATTTCTTATTTGATTGAAAAGTACAGTAATAATTGCTATGTAGATTTCTGAAGACCATCAGCAGATGGCCAGGGCCGCCGGAATGGGCCCCGCATCTAGATAGGCCTTCATTGTTGTCATTTCAGCTTGAAAACTCACTTTGACCAGAGGTTGTTCACGTGCCCGTAAAACGATTTGATGCAGCGTATTCAGCTGCTGTCGAACGAGCGGTGGTATTGGATTGCAGCATGCCAGAATACCTTGCATCTCTCGTGGCAGACTCTCAGCAATCTGTAGCATCATATGATTTGGCAACACATAGCCATAGCTTTCGTCCTCTTGACGGGCGGTCTCATCGCGCCACTGAAAGATGCCACGCAGTGCAAACAATTGGCGATTGTCAAAGGAGCGCTTCGTCTTGCGCACTAGATCCAGATGCGATTCTGGACCAATATGCGGCTTGGTGTAGCGCTTCTTGCACACTTCCGTGCTCAGCTGATAAACGATGCGCAGAGCCTGCGGCTGCCCTTGTTCCGCTTGCAGCAAATCGTTGGTCAACCGCTCGTACACATAGATCAAATAATGTGTATCCTGGCGCGCATAGTCAATCAGCTGTTCGGGAAGTGGCCGCATTCGCCAGTCCGCCAACTGCAGACTTTTATCCACATCCATATCGAGATAGTATTTTAATAAATATGCCAATGATAGACGTGCCATATTTAGGGTTTTTGCAGCGCGATGTGTATCAAACATATTAACAATATACAGGGAAAGATCACGTTGCAGCCACTCAATATCTAGATCAGCGCCGTGCAATATTTTGAGTACTTTGGGATCAGTTAGCACAAGATTCAGTATGTGCATGTCCTCCCGCAATGTTAGCGTATCGAATATATAGTCTTTGGTACGCGTGGACATCTGCACCAGGCATGTAATGCCCATAAATGTGCGATACGAATGATGTTCCACATCTATGGCAATCTGACGTGCCTGACGCAGCTCCTCGAGCGCCTGTTTTAGCTTATCTACGTTGTCCACTAGCATCAATTCGGTTTTCATCATTGGTGCCGGCATCAGGGGCATTTGTTGTTGCAGCTGCTCTGGCGGTGGCTCAAACTTAAGCAGCTCAAACTCATACGGATGCAAAAAGGATACTACTTTCCCATCATCATCATATTCAGGCAACAGAGCCAACGGTTTCAAAGAATTCGGCTTTTCCGTAAGCCGTGGTGTAAACGGATTCTGAGCACTATTATCCACAGGAATCTTAAACTGCATCTGTGGCCGTATAATATTCTTTGCTGTCAGCAGACGAGCTGAAATTGTGCTACGTGCTGGTATAACCGGAGATGAAAAGATAGAAGGGCGATTCCAGCTACCGGCACGTGGTGATGCGACCTCTTTGGTTATAATTGTTGTCGCTATCGATGGCGCCTGTACATCCACTTGGGTTTCAACCACCATGTGCTGATTGCTATGTCGCATATTGCTCTTCATGTCCAAGTTTGTAGTTATCCGTTCGAATAGCACATCATTGCATTCCTGTACTACATCAAGCTTCTCATCACCAAGACGACTATACAGAAGAATAAAATATTAATATTCAATATTAAATCAATTAAATGCCAAATACTACATACTGTCTTATATCGCCCCTTATGTTCTCCGTCTTGAGCACTTTGTTGATTAAACCAAGCACACGCTGTGACTGCTCATCAAGCATGCGAGCGTATGCAGGATAACTGAGATAAACTGATCGTGCCGGTCCCTGTGGTATGGCATTGCAGCAGCGAGTGGCGGCCACAACGTTGCGAAACGCTTCCTATAAAATGTCAAATTTCGAGTAGAAAATGTCAATTCTGTTCTCTTTATATTCTTTACTTTACTCACTGTAGTGAAGGCCATTGTAGGAGTAGGTGTAGTAGTAGGAGTTGCTGTTATTGTTTTGGCATGTTTGGCTTCGCTGGACTGCGATGTCGATGGCTGGTTATCGATAGATATTTGCTGCTCCGCTTCCGCATCTGCGTCCACACGGGAGTCCTTTGTTTGTTTTTGTGGCGGCGGCGGCATTATTTGTTGTATATTGTATTGATTGTATTTATGTATGTGTGTATTTTGTGTGTGTACTTGTGTGTTGTGTTTGTTGATTTTCTTTTCTTTTTTTTTGTCGAATGGTGTTCAGGCTTCGCACAATATCCAGAGTTTCTTATGATTGTTGATCAGGTTGGGTGGTGGTATAAAAAACAAAAAAAATGTGCGTTTTTCTTCTTCTTTCAAAAGAATTGAAAGCACCGATAATTTAGGGTTGTCAATACTACTAATACTGGCGGCAAAATTTTAAATAACTCATGGAAGTGAAAGAAAATCAAAAACAATCCAATTCGAGCTGAGCATTCAAATTTATTGCGAAGTAACATATTAAATAATATAAGATGAGAAATTGAATTGATGTAACCACATTATGTTATTATTAAATTGTCAAATTGCAGCCCTGTGAATTTCAGCCGATATAGATAATAAATATCGGTTATCGGTTCGAGTTATCGATAACAAACCGCTATGCCGGAGGAAGTTTGCTACTAAAGTTATTGCTTCATTGGCACAACCTAGCTTATTATTGGAAATTCAACTTCGGCGGCTTACACGAAACGTAATTATTGCTATTTTTTAAATACATATACTACATTTCACATCCCGATCATCACAATCATGGACCTATACAGGCGAACAGTGAAGCGCTTTCCTTTGGGAAATGTGAGTTACATGTTTGCCTATGGATCAGGTGTTAAACAGCAGGTGGGCTATGAAACACTAAAGCACAAACCGGATCTCAATAAAGTCATCGATTTAGTGTTTTGCGTACGCGATTCGCAAGGCTTTCATGCAGAGAATATACATCGGCACTCCACGCATTATTCGGCCCTTCAGCATTTAGGTGCCAATTTTGTAGCCCAGTATCAGGATCGTCTGGGTGCTCGCGTCTATTTCAATACGCTAGTGCCGCTGCCGGATGTGGGATTAACCGTTAAGTATGGTGTTGTGCACGAGGAACATTTAATTGATGATTTGCTAAATTGGCGGCATTTGTATTTGGCCGGACGTCTACAAAAGCCGGTCACCGATCTCCTCAATGTGAAAGAGAATCCACGCCTGCAGAAAGCACTGCAGCAGAATCTGTTGTCAGCTTGTCAAGCAGCTCTGCTCATGCTACCCGAAAAGTTTACCAATTACGAGCTATTTCATGCGATTGCCGAACTTAGCTACAAAGGTGATTTTCGCATGATTTTTGGCGAAAATAAACAAAAGGTTCATAATATTGTGTTGCCTCAACTGTCAGAGTTCTTTGACCTTTATCAGCCGGTCATGCGGATACTGTCACCATACATGGCCGTCAATATGCATGGTCTGGAGCCACGTTCACTTAAGCCGGCCGTTGTTTTTGAGCAGGATAAATCGATGGCCGCCATCCGCTATCATTTGCAACAGATGCCAAAGGAACTCCGTCGCCGGCTGCAACGTAACTCTGCTTGCCGTGGTGACTATGCTGATGTTGTAGAGCATCTTGTTGTAGCACCACAACTGGCCAAAATAGTGCAGGTCTCGGTTAACGATATTGTTTGGCGCAGCAGCGTTACACAGTCCATTAAGAATATAGCAACAGCTGGTTTTCTAAAATCGTTCGTCTACAGCTATAGGAAGGCCATGAAGACGTTCGCTACACCATCCTAAATTTTTCTGCCAGATATTGACTAAGTTTAACGACCTCTTTGTTAATTTATTGTAAGCCCTAAACTTGTTATTATTATTATTATTAATAGATAATCTATTGTTAAACCCATAAATTGTCTGTTGTTTTAATTGCCAAACACATTTTCTTCATTTCAGAAGCCATGTCCAGCGGATCAAGCAGCGATCAGAGTAGCTCCAGTGCCGAGGAGCGCAGACGCAAGCGCATGCATAAAAAGCAGGTTAAAGATGCGGATAACAATAAAAAGCAAAAAAAATCCAAAAAGCACAAACGTGAAAAGCGACACAAGGAAAAGAAGCGTTCAAGACAGGACAAGCAAATATCGTCACAACATATTGTGCCAAGACAATTGGACGCGGATAATTATGTCGAAGTGTTTGGGCCAGTGCTGCCACCACATCTACTTAAAGATTCGAAGACTGAGGCTCCGACAATAATAGGCCCGGTTATGCCAAGCAATCTCAGTTTGCCAACCCCTACTGTTGAAAGTATAGCAGAAAAGATTAAGCCAGCTGATGATGAGGATGATGATCTGACAGTTGGTTTTGGTCCCCTGCCAAATTCAACACAAGTGGAGCTGGAGGAACGTGCACTGGCTTTGAAATTGGCTGCCTTGGAAGGCGCTGGCCTGGGCAGCGCCACAACCGAACAAGATATGCGCGAAGAATGGATGTTGGAGCTGCCTGAAGTGGGTCTTAAGAGCGGATTGGCAGCGCTAAACAATATAAAGCGTACATTTTATCAAGGCAAGGAACGACCGGATTTCAGCGATCGCAGCTCATGGACGAAAACACCACAACAAGCAGCAGCAACTGGCCCTAAACCATGCAGCTCAAAGGATTTGGAGCAGACCGCTCAGGCGAACTATGAACGGCAACGTGACGAGGAGCAGGAGCGTATAGCAAAGAAACATAAAAAAAAGCACAAAAGAGATGAATCCCTAGTCGAGTTACATCAGAAAAAGCTACGTAAGGAGCAGCGTGAAAGGGTAAGATACGATTCAATTTTAGAAAATCTCTTTCAATTGTTGATGAATGATTATTTACATTCCCGAACAGGAGAAAGAATTGGCCGCCTCCGGGTCCAAGCCAGAGCGACGACCCTTTAGCAGAGATGTGGATTTAAAGCTAAACAAAATTGACAAAAATCAGACAAAGCAAATTGTTGACAAGGCCAAGATACTAAACACAAAATTCTCAAGCGGGCAAGCCAAGTATCTATAGTATAATATTAATATAATATAAATTAAGCAATGTATACTTAAATAATGATATAAATTGGAATTAAATTAATAAGATAAAACTGATTATCGTTGAGGTGGAGGCTTAGGTTTGGGTATTTTGGCCAGCAACATTTGAATTTCGTCCTTCTCCTTCCAGTCCTTCCATAGCTCATACAAATTGACAATAGCCCGGACAATCTCTTGCACCTTATCCAGATCAACATTCAGCTCAGCAAACCATTGTTTAGTCGAATCTTTTTGCTGTATAACGCAAGCAATCTGCAAACATGCAATGGCAATCTGAAAAAATTTTATTATAAATAGGAACTATAATGTGGACTGGCTAATGAACACACCTGATATGGCGGATAAAGCAAACAGACATCTGTGCGCAGTGAATCATTAACTATGCGCCAGCTTAGCGTTAGTAGCTGATCTTCCTGGCCCATATCCTGCACCAGCTGCAGCAATGGCCGATACGGCTGAAACACAATCAGACAACAATCCAAATTTTCCAGCAGATAAAACTCGCATTCCAGAATATGATTGGTGCGATAGGGAAACTCCTGTGTGTAGGCATAGCTGAATTTTGTCTTGATGGCCGATTGGCAAATGGAGATGAGACGTGAGTTCGAGATGACACCAAACTCTTCAACCTTGGAGGCCAACAGGATGCAGGTAGGTGCCAACAGCAGAGGATCAATATTTTTTAGGGAGTTGCGCGCATAAAAGCGCTTGAAATAGACTGTCGCTGTAGCTATTACCTGCTGGCGCAGTTTCAGTTGTTCCCCTAGCACTTGGATTACATTGGCAAAGAATATAAATATCTTTTGATATTCGTCTTCGTTGAGAGCCAACAAATCATTTTGGCGTTCACGTAGTAAGTCCTGCTTGTCCAGTATCCATTGTTGGGAATGTGAACTTTGCCAGAAATTGCCAGCCATTTTCTTTTGTAGTAGGCGGTGAATTTAATTTCTTTATTCGTTTTGGAACTCGACAAAATTACAGGTTTTTAGTTTAGAGAAATTTTTTAGAATCTATTTACTCTAAGAAGCGGCATTATCGCGTTGCCAACTGTTACATGCAAACGGTGTGACCAGAGGTAGTTGGTTTATAGCAACAACAGCTGATTTCGCAGCCAACTTAACGCTTGTATGAAATTTTTCTCTCATCCAGGCGCCGCGACTTCGGAAACGCAAAAGTTTAAATAACTTTTAAGTGCAACAATAAATTAAACGAACATTTCCAACGATGGCTTTGCGTGTACTTGGAGTAACGCAAAAAATGCGCACATTCACCCGTGGCGTTGAACTAATCAAGGTAAGCATTTAATGTATTTTGCAGCAATTGCAAATTACGTAATTGTGTATTTTGAAAGCTGTATCCTTTGCAATTATTAAATTCAATTCCCTGCAATTGCCTTTTCACCAAAATGGGTTTCCTTTTTATATGCGCAATTAAATAGCAATTCAACGCTTTTCGAGCTATACAAAATCGTTACAAAATTCCCTTACAACATTTTGAGGTTATGTGCAGCCAATTGCAAAACCAACTATAAAAATTACATTGGAAATAATTATTTTAATTTCAGCGTTACAAATCGGCTATGACCGTGCAGAAGACGCTGTTGAACATACCTGCCACGCAGGTGAGTTGCCTGGAAAATGGCCTGCGCGTTGCTAGTGAGGATTCAGGCGCCTCCACGGCTACCGTTGGACTCTGGATCGATGCTGGATCTCGTTCCGAATGTGAGAAGAACAACGGCGTTGCTCATTTCTTGGAGCACATGGCTTTCAAAGTAAGTTCCAATTAGCAAGTTGATAACAAATTGTATTTATTATTGATTATTCAACTATAGGGCACTGCCAAACGTTCGCAAACCGATTTGGAGCTAGAAGTTGAAAATCTTGGGGCTCATTTGAATGCTTACACATCACGCGAGCAGACTGTATTCTATGCAAAATGTCTGTCCAAGGATGTTCCAAAGGCTGTGGAGATTTTGGCTGATATCATACAGAACTCGAAGCTGGGTGAGGCTGAAATTGCCCGGGAACGTTCGGTTATTCTGCGTGAGATGCAGGAAGTGGAAAGCAATTTGCAAGAGGTGGTCTTCGATCATTTGCATGCTACCGCTTACCAGGGCACACCCTTAGGTCAAACCATTCTGGGCCCTACCAAGAATATTCAGTGAGTTTTTTTTGGGTTGCTTTAATATCTTTTGCTTACGCTTTGAATTTGTTTGGTAGGTCAATTGGTAAAGCCGATTTAACCGAATACATTCAGACACACTATAATGCAGCTCGCATTGTTTTGGCCGGCGCTGGTGGCGTTAAGCATGATGATCTGGTCAAATTGGCAGAGAAGTCTCTAGGTAAACTGGAGAGCAGTGTGCTGTCACCAGAGGTGACACCCTGTCGCTTTACTGGCTCTGAGGTGCGCGTTCGTGATGACTCTCTGCCCTTGGCTCATGTAGCTATTGCTGTAGAAGGTTGTGGATGGACCGATCAGGACAACATCCCATTGATGGTGGCCAACACTTTGGTTGGTGCTTGGGATCGTTCCCAGGGCGGTGGCGCTAACAATGCCTCCAATCTGGCACGCGCCAGTGCCGAAGATAGTATGTACATAATAATATTTGCAATTGATTTTCATGACATTATTTTTTCCATTTTAAAGATTTGTGCCACAGCTTCCAGTCGTTCAATACCTGCTACAAGGACACCGGTCTGTGGGGTATTTACTTTGTCTGCGATCCACTCCAGTGCGAGGTATATTTTCTACAAAAATTCAATATTTTGGTTCACATTCAAAAATATGTATATAATATTTTCTTTGTAGGACATGCTTTTTAATGTCCAAAACGAATGGATGCGTTTGTGCACAATGGTCACCGAAGCAGAGGTTGATCGCGCCAAGAACTTGCTAAAGACAAACATGCTGCTGCAGTTGGATGGCACTACCCCAATTTGCGAGGATATTGGACGCCAGATTCTTTGCTATAACCGCCGCATCCCATTGCACGAATTGGAGCAACGTATCGATGCTGTCTCCGTACAGAATGTGCGCGATGTGGGCATGAAGTATATTTATGATAGATGCCCAGCTGTGGCCGCCGTTGGACCCGTTGAGAACTTACCCGACTACAACAGAATTCGCTCCTCCATGTACTGGTTGAGGGTCTAAAAGGCACTCTCCGCTCTGACGCTCTTCAGGCATGTTGTTGCTAGCCGTGTAGTTTAATTGAAAAAATTTAATGCAAAAATGATCAGTAAAATACCAAAATAAAATATAACCAACTTTTATTTCTATCTATTTATATCACGGAAGCAAACTGAATAAGTTTTTTACTAAATATTGTATCATGTTATAAGCCACAAGAAAGTTGATATTTCAAGTTCAGATCAATTGATACGATTCATAGCTTTAAATTCGGTTTGCAAATATAATAACTTGTCCCTGTGAACCTACAGAATTCAGTGAATCAAAATATTACATAATTTTAAATATTTTTATTGAATAACTACAAATCTCCAAGTTTATGTAATTGAAACTAGTGCGATGACTTACTAAAACCAAGGAGCCTCGAATTATATATTTTCGACATGGTATTTATTTATTTTAGTTGTAGCCTAATCGTGGGAGTACTTGATCGGAATGCCACTGAGACCCTGTTGTAGTTTAGCGGGTTCAGTTTGACCCAGTGCCGGATCCAAGCCTTGCCAGGTGCGATCCTCAAATGACAAACCCGTGTCTGTAGTCATCAGTGCCATTTTGGCCTGTGTCGCTACCGTTGTGTTGCTTGACGATATTTCGACTGGGTCATCAATGTCAGTGCCGCCTCTGATGCGTCCACTCACCAGACTGACATCTTGGGGTTGCACAGCCTGCTCATCAAAAGCCAAGAAGCTGCGTCCTTCGGGTAGCAATTCCTTAAAGTCTGTAACATACGACTCTGGATATTTCAAATGCCAAGCGGGATTTAATGCCATTTCAGCTTCAAAAACGGAAACAATGGGTTTATAGTACTCCCTGGAATCGTACATATTATTAAAGGGGCAGCCAATCAATACAAAGCAATCGATTTCAAGAAAATTTGCCAACTTAGCAGGATTGATGCGACCGACAGAGATGAGCTGCGTCTTGACGCCACGACTTTTTGCCATTGTTTGCAAACGTTTGACTACATCCAAGTAACCAACGGCGCTCAATGTTGCTACAATAAGACCCAGAGTCTGTGCATCCTTGCATTTTTCTATGTAGTAATAACGTCGGCGTATATATTTTGCTGTTAAGGGATTTTTTGATGTTAAAGTGCCACTGGCACCTTCCAGTATATGCCACTGCAAAGCAGTTGTGGTCAATGACAGATTGGCAAAGCGTTGATTATCGGCACCCACAAATATACAGATGCGTTCCGCAGTCGACTCTGATATCTTTTCAGATTTGTTCTCGATGCAGTCTTCGGCAGGCGGTGGATATACCTCAATATTCAGCTTTAATGGATGCAGCACCTCACGCAACTGGCCATTAAACGAATCTTCGCTCTCATGGTCATACAAATGCTGATATCCAATATCCAAATAAACGCACACCTCACGTTGTTCACATTCTGGCTGCAGCGTTGCCAGCTGTTGGAGCATCTTGGCTATGTCAATTGGCAATTTCGGATACAAATAGAGGACGGGCAAACGGCTAGCCTTGCTGCGGCAGGCATTACCAAAATGTATTACACTATCAGCCTCAACATGAGCTGCGGCAATTTCATCCACACAGCAACTGCCGTACGTAGTGTCTGCCAAAATAAACACTTTGCACTCATCTGGGCCCAATAGAGCTGTCATTGAAGTGCTGATACTATTGCTATGTGGCAAGTAATCATCTGGGAATTGCAAACAGATCTAAAGAAAAAATAAGCAAAATAAACATCTCTATTTGTTTATGCTAAAAATCACGTACGCACCCGCTTATAGTTATTCTGTCGTATCCAACCGCAGCTGACTTTTTTGTGTGTATCGTTCCAGATTTGGTCAAGCGTTACAGGCGGATCACCTAACAGCTCTGTTTTTCGCTCCAAGGCTGCTGTATCCTGGCTTGAAAAGGCGGATGCTGTAGTTCTGCTCATTGTTCTTTTTCAAAATGTCATAAAATAACAAAACAACAAAATATGTGAAAGTGCGATAACAATGACCTTACTTCGCTCGATATATTTGTATGAGACTTGTTATCGATAGCCCTACTGTGCAGTGCAATAGTGTTATCCCGCTTTGTTGAATGCAACTACATATAATCCAATGAACTTATTAGTCAATATCGATAGTTCATAGTATTTTCCATCACTGTAACGAACACACGACTGTGTTCTCCCAAAAAATTGTCGAAGCTGCACACAGAAATTTATTTATTAGCGGCCAGCTGAAACAGCAGCAAGAAACGAGAAATAATCGAGCATAACAATCAATTCAGAAAACAATCAAAATAAAATAGACATAAATTGATTTTTGAAATACGGCAAAAATTAATAAACAATCATGGATGACGCACGCGAGGAGAGCCAATTTATTGTCGATGATGTGAGCAAGACCATCAAAGAGGCTATCGAAGGAACTATCGGTGGCAATGCCTATCAGCACGACAAGGTTAACAATTGGACCGGTGCTGTGGTTGAAAATTGTCTCACAATATTGACCAAGGAGCAAAAACCCTACAAATACATTGTAACCGCTATGATAATGCAAAAAAATGGCGCTGGCTTGCATACAGCCAGCTCTTGTTATTGGAATAATGATACTGATGGCAGCTGCACAGTTCGCTGGGAAAATAAGACCATGTATTGCATTGTCTCTGTTTTCGGCTTGGCCGTTTAAACAAACAAAACAAAAACACACACAAATGCACTAAATTAACAACATTCTAAACAAGGGGGAGGGATTAACAAAAAGATTGCCTTGCATATGTTTCGTGTAAGTTGTGAATTATTATTAAACATAAAACTATATATACAATTAATTAATTATTTATTTATTTTTGCAGCTCAAATTTCTCTACTCTTTAGACAAACAGCAGGTTGTTTACACAATAATATTGTATATGTAGATGGAATTTTATCAAATTTTAGAGACGAACAAAAATACGTAGAGTTATATACAAAAATAACACACGCTGCAAAATTTTCAATTCTATTATTCACGTATTATTTTAATAGTTTCGATGTTAAAACAGAATGTTAATTTTTCATTTCAAGTCTAAATAAAAATAATTAAAAAAAAAAAAAATATATAACTCGTACTTATACCATTACTCGTCCTTGAACTCGCGCCTCCCACTCAACAACAAATTGTTTAATCGATGCAACGAGTACTGCAATCAATACAGGGTGTCACAAACAAGTCTATCCCAACCAAAAAAAATATATGTATATATTTTACAATGTGTCATATTTATATATTTGTAAAACTTAACCAAACATCCAATTTGTGTGGTTTATTATTTTTTGCGCTGAAAACGCTTAGAAACAGTTAAAGCCGGGACCGTGCTGGGCAATCGCAATGAAAGTATTTCGGAGCGTGATTTAGGACGTGCATTTACAATGTGAGCGTAAGTAATGATACGTTGCTTGGATGTGCGCAACATGCGGGAAAGTATATTGATATCGACTTCGTGCTTCTCACTGATGAGCAGGGCCAAAACAATGAAATGTGTGAGAGCCTTTTCTGTACTGAATGTGGTTCGAGTACAAGATTGTGCAACATTAGGATCAGCGAAACGATGTCGTATATCATTCTCAACTTTCTCTGTAATACGCGATAGCTCCACATGCTTCATTTGTCTCTTGCGCAGTGCTATGAGCGACTGCAGCGCATCCATGTAAATAATCAATTTGATAGTAAGAAAATCTTGCTTTGAGGTTATTTCCTTATCCTGTATACGTTTGATGCAGTCACGTAAATATTCAGATTCGATGCTGGAAAAAACATAAAACGTTATATAATTTTCATTGATTAATTAGTCAGTCTACAAACGGTAAGGTTTCCAGTGGCGTTCCATAGACACTCTTGGCTTCCTCATCTAAGCGGTCCAGTAGACTACGTGGAACGACATCTTCTACATCGTAAACTTGGCTTATTTGTGTTGCTGTTTTATCGAATTTGGGCACAATGGTGGACAAGTATTCTGCATTGTTTGTGTTGACTTCGGGCAACGTATCATCCTCTTCGTCGTCGTCCTCCTTGCTACGTACAGAACTTTGTACAGTTTCATCCAGATCCTGACGCATCACATCAACATTGACCATCATCTGTTCATGATTGGCCACATAGCGTGATGCTTTGCGTCCACCAAATTCCTTGAGTAGCTTCTTTGTGGCATGTTCCTTGCTCAGCAATGGCAGCTTATTATCCTTCTCAAGCTTATCATAAACTATATTGTCCATAAGACTCTGCTGCACAGGAAGAATTGTTACTTTGTTTGTGTTCTTGTTGCGTACACAAATATATGTATCAAATTCGGGATTTTCTTGCAGATCACCTTTATAGATGTTTCTTCCGGCCAGTACAAGGGCTTCCTTTGGAAGGTTTTGATTTTTGCTCTCAATAACAGTGTAAAGAGCGGTTGCACCAAGTGAACCATTTTGAAAATTTACTAGAATTGAAATGTTGAATTTGTCAACATAATGCATTAAAATTTATTAATAATACTTACACAATGTGGGTAAGTAATTATCTTTATTTTTATTGTAAACATTCTCAACAATTGCTTTTTCATCCATTTTATTTAATAAAACTAAACAAAGCTAAAAACTTATTTAAAGTATGCTGTGCTCTTTGCACGTGTAGATATTACAAACTACTAACAGCTGTTAACACAGCGTTGCCAATCTGTCGAAAGCAGAGGTCTAGAGTTGCCAAGCCACTGCTGTTTTTTTTTTAATGTTGGCTCTATGGAGTGCGAATCACTTCTGTATTGACATTGAAGGCCGAAAAGTTATAATGTTTGCTTTTAACAATTTTTACAACTTGCTGTAATTAAAAAGAAGTGTTTATTAATAAAAATCAGAT
This sequence comes from Dettopsomyia nigrovittata, assembly GCA_037040065.1. Taxonomy (NCBI): domain Eukaryota; kingdom Metazoa; phylum Arthropoda; class Insecta; order Diptera; family Drosophilidae; genus Dettopsomyia; species Dettopsomyia nigrovittata. The sequence goes on from JBANCX010000028.1 coordinate 18,241, forward strand.
TATATAAAATACCAATTATAACATACTAGCACCAATTTGATTAAAAATACAGCAAATGTTAAAAAATTGATGCTCATTAGGGCAGCCTCTGGCGGGAAATTTAAATTGGACTCTTCAAGCAGGCCGCGTCGCTTGCGTCTGTGCCGCTCCGTTGGTTGCCAAAGCACTGAAAACTGTTGCTCTTTTAATGCAGAGAATAATAATAGTTAATATAATAAAAATATATTTAATTATGTATGTATGTATGTATGATGTTTAATACGCACCAATAACTTTCATCAGGTTGTCACGTAAATTCTTAAGTAATTTAATTTTCTTTTCTATACTAAGTGCTGACTTTTTTATCCATGTACTTTGCATGGATTTCAAAAACTTTATAAATCCCTGCATGCTAGGCAATTGCAATTGTCCATTTTCCACTGGCTGTTGTCCACTATCCGATTGTTCTGTTGCCGTTTCGGCAATTTCTTCAACATCTGCATTTTCTACATGCGAGGAATGCCTTCGGGATGTTGTTTCCAATTTCGGTGTAACCATCACATCCAGCTCCACTGCTGGCAATGCAGTGGTCTTAACAACCATCTTAGTTCGGGCATGTATTACTTGACTATTGATGGGTACTACAATATGGGCGCTGTTCTTTAATCCACCCAGATTACTTACTACCAAAGGATTGCTATTAATACTACTACTGCTGCTGCTGGTGCTACTAGATTTGAAGCGTTCCCGCTGATATTCAATCCAAGCATCACTGGGTGTAGTTAAATCTTCGGTTTGCTGACTGTTCCTCAGTGTAGGCTCCTCATTGACAGTACCATTCCCAATGGGTTTCGACAGAGTCTGTGCTATTTGAACCCACTCAGTTATGCTAAAGTGAGACAAAACCAAGAGCAGACAGACCTTAGCCACAGAATATCTCATCTTGTTCGGTGAATGGTTAAACAGCGACTGTCGCTACAGCTGCCGGTAAATCTGTGCTGTCGTCTGGAAATAGTTTCCCAAAAAGGGTGTCAATCGTTGCGAGTGGTTGCATGAAATATCAAAGATTTCTCAACATAGATAAACAAGAATTTATTTTCAAGCAGTACTATATATGTATATATATATTTTTTTTAAATTTATTATTTATCTAACTTGTTGTTGTTGCTACTAAAAAAAACAGCTGAGCGTTGCATAGGTTTCTATATCTTGGTCTATATCTGATATTGATTTAAATATAGTATATTAATATATATTTTTTTATATGCCATTAAGTACTGTAATTTGTTAGTTTTAATGGTTTAAACTAGTTTTGATTCAGAAGAAAATTTAGCACATAGAATTCAGTTAAAGAAGTTTTCTGAAAGTTAAAGCGTGAGAATATCTTTTTTAATTTGTTTAAATTGTATAATTATGTATGTAGTTGAATGAATATTATTAATTATTTGTATGTAGATACATTCTTTAAGCAACCGTGCATAAATTAAGAACATATTAAGCATCAGAAATTTAATTATGCTTAAGCTGTGCTAGTATAGTATCGAATGATGTTTTAAAGATAGCTAAAAATTTGTTTAAAAAATGTGCTTTGTTTTTTGGAAAAATTTTGAACATTGACAGTCTGACAACAATTTAAATAATTATTATAATAATAATAAAAAGCTATGAGGTGACGACTTCTGGATGCTATTTAATATGCTTGCAGAGATGAAAACGCATCCATTTTAATGCTTTGTCGCCAATGGCCTCGGCTTTCGGTGAGCTGGACAGACGATGACATCCGGCACAATTCGATGGGGATGGATAGCTATCACCGGGCGCACTATGGCTGCCAGAGAGCGGTTGCATAAGTACGAGATTATTTATTTTATCTACTGATCCAGGTCAAATATCACCAGCACTGTCCCACCGTATATCATCTGCCTCATGAGTCAAATACCGACCCAAGCCCACCTCTGTCTCCAAATTCCTTAAATCTCTATAGGTCTGCTTATCCTGTAGCCAATAATGCATCAGACTTTTATCGCAAGTGTAGCGCTTACGTTGTTTCACTTGCAGTAGATTATTGATAAGGTCAATGGCTGTAAAGATTAGAAATTGGATTAATAATGGGTTAAGAAACAATTTAATACAGTGATTTTTTAGGAATTTAAATAATTAATATCCATAACTGATCCCATACAACGACTGATTTGATGGACCGATTAATTCGTCTCCAACAATCTATGGTTCCAAGAACTATTTGCACAAAATCAAGTTTGATTGACGGACACAGATAATCAACCTGATCCACTCCATCAAAAATATCTGAACTGATTCTTACCATTTGAGGAGATTTCCTTCCAAGGATTTGGTGGATACATAAAGGCAGCATTCTGTATCTGATCATTAATATCCTCTTCCTCGTTGAAGGGAAATGTGCCACTGAGACTCACATAGATAATCACACCAACACTCCACATGTCCAGCGAACGATTATAGCCTTTGTTGCGTAGCACTTCGGGGGCTAGGTAAGCCGGCGTACCCACAACTGATCTTCGGAATGACTTTTCGCCAATAATGCGCGCATAGCCAAAATCACAGAGTTTCACCTGCGGGAATTCTGCATCCGAGGAGAGCAAAACATTTTCCGGCTTCAAATCGCAATGCACAATATTCTGAGAGTGCAGATACTTCAGGGCAATCAGAATTTGGGTTATCAAAAACTTGGTCACCCGCTCACTGAGGCGTCCACGGGTATGCGAAAGTATCATCTCCAGCATATCTCCCTTAAGCTTCTCCATGACAACAAATATACGCTCCGGTGTCTCAAACATACGTTCCAAATTGACAACTCCGCAGTGGGTTATGTTCTGGAGTATGGCAACCTCGTTCTTGAGCTGCGCCTCCTGTTTGGTGGGAAAGCGCAGTTTGTCAATCACCTTGATGGCCACTTCACGTTTAGTCTTCTTGTGTACACCACCATAGACGACACCAAATTGACCAGAGCCCAAGACTTCATCAGGAAAGATCTGATAGAGCTGTCCCATGTCCTGTACTTGCTCCTCCGATTCACAGCATTCTGTAATGGATATGATTGATATTGAAGAAAATAAGGAGCGAAGAGTAAAGATTCTAGTTTAGTAGTTAGAGGACTCGGTCATTCGAACTACAGAGTTGGATTTGGACTACTCACGTGTATTGGTGACATGCACATATGCTTGGCGTATGCTAGTCTCCCAGCTCTTGGCTATATCGCTACCGATGCCGCTATCGGGTGCTGGCAAGCGCACAGCCTGTTCCTCGCCCACGCCCAACTGTGGATCCTGACCCACATAGTAGCTAAGATTGGCTGTGCTGAGTTCAAAGCAATAGTTGCTATCGGCACGTGGTTCCGTGTTAGTTTCAATTGAGAGCAATTCAGCCAGCGGTACCTCCTTGTGGTACTTGCTGCCCTGCTCCGAGACAAAGAGTGTTATGGTCTTGGAGTCCAGACGCCAATAGTAACGCTTTAGTGCCTTATCCAGAGATGTATAGTGCACTAGCCAGCCCTCCTTTAAGGCTTGACCTCCACGTTTCTTTGTATGCTTTACAGACTGTACAATTCGCATGAGGGGTATGTTGGCGCTAGGTGAGGATGATGATGACGATTGCGACTGTTCGGATTGGCCATCACTGGATTTGGCATCTCCGCCGGTACTGCTTGTATCCGTCATGCCGCCATTGACAAGCTCTGGCGGTGAGTTCTGTGCATTGGTTAAAGCTTTGGGCGCCTCTCGTGGTCGTCCAGCGACAAGATTTGTGCCACCCATAATGGCTTTACTATATTTGGCATATTCGGGTCCCTGTGGGCCAGGTCCATCCTCGAAGTCACTATCATCGAATTCCTCGCGAAAGAAATTATCACGTTCCTTACGTGGCGTTCCATCACCAATCTCCGACTGCAATTGACTCAGTTGCACCTCTCCTGTACAGTCCTGTGGCACCTTGTCCATGCATTTCTTATGAGTATTGTACTGGCAGTCCTTACACTGCAATCCCTGCTTAAATAGTCCCTTCAACAGCTTCTTACAATGCTGACAGACTGTGGGTATACCATATGTGTGCACCATAAACGTGTGCGGTATGCGGAGTGTGGTGGGACCGTTCCGGCTACTCGATGAATGTGTGCGCTGATGTCTTGTAAAGTAACCAGGTATGTTCTACAGATAAAAGTTTTATTATTTTTATAAAGAAGTTTACGAAAAGATTTATAGTTTACAAAAAGACAACAACAAGAATCAAAATAAAACTGAAAACTGATTTTCTTTTCCTTTTCCTTCATTTTTTTTCTACATACTTGTATAACAAAAATTGTTTATCTGAATGGTTTCATCTTAATGTATGAATAAGAAAAAATAGATTGAAAATATAAAAAATATATTTTATCTAGCTAGACTTTCAAGTACTTAACTGCAATATCTAGTTTAAAACTTTTATATACTTTTAGCTTATAATTCAGATATCTTTTATATTATACATACATAGATATATGTATATATGTATATATTATGGAAAGGTTCTATCCAAGTTCTTCAACTACGAGTACTTAAATTTCTTTAAAATGAAAAATCACTTAAACTTGTATAAATTGAAAATTTATTTAAATGAAAAAAATAAAAAAAAAATTAAATACAAAAATAAAAATAAATATGTAATTGCAAATTAACAAAAATGTAATACAAAAATTTTAAAATACTCGTAGGAAGACCCAATCACCCATTATTTAACAATTACTAATGTCTAGTTGTAGTCCTAAACATAAAACCGTCCCTGACGCCCCTCTGGTCAATTCTTAATAATGTCATTCATAAGGTCCGACATGCGTTTTACCAGTGAACTGTTTGAGTCATTCCGACTTGTTGTCTCCTCGTTGGACAATAGCGATTGCTGTGAGCTGCCGGATGGACTGCGGGGTGCTTGCAACGTAAATGACCGTCTTGATGTTGCATCACTTGTACTTGTACGGCTATTGCAATTGTTGGGTATTTTTACCACGCAGCGTTTATGATAGTTCTGACCGCAGCCTGTCATGTATTAAATAGACCACAAAACGATTTCATAGTTATAAGTAAGTACTATTATATATGTAAGTAGTATATATATGTATGTATGTATGTATGTATGTATGTAGAATGTACCATCGCATTTGAGTCCCTGACGCACTAGACCGAATAACATTTCACCACAGAAATCACAGAATGTGGGCGCCTTATAGGAATGCACATTGAGGCTATGCGGCTTTAGTGTTGGCATTTCCGATGTCGGATATAGTATAGCTGTTGGTAAAGAAAAAGAATTGTTGTAGTTTAGTTGATAATGATGATGACAGTTTGTTAAATTGGCTAAAATGTATGTATGGCGTCTGAGACTGACGCTTACGGATATTAAACTTACGGCTCGCTGTTAATACAATTTCCACCAATGTCTCGTCCACAACTTCCGCTGCTGAATTGATTATGTGCAGTACATTCGGTGTACTATAGTCGTGTATAAAGAGTAAAATGCGTTCTGACAGATATGTGAGTCCACTATCTGGTATCTAAAGAATAACACAGAAGAAGAAGGAGAAGAAGATAAGGGCTTTGTTAGTGTGTGTGTCTGTCAGTTAATGTCCATTTTGGTTACATTTATTTCATTTAACGCTCTGTTTTTTTTTTTTGCATATACTCGTCTGTAAAGCTTTTAGTACTATCAATTTTTTATATATTATAGATGATATCATATCTTAATTGATTGTCTGATAAGTTTATGCAGATAGAAAGCATTATAATAGTTATACATATATTCGTTATAGTAATACATATGTATATAAGAGTAGAAACAATTATTAATTAAATAGGCTATGCCTAAGACTATGTTAGGTTAGGTTGAACTAGCTGACATGCTTAAGACTAATACTTTAAGCTTTTCTTGAAGAAGTTTTAAGAGGAAATTATTCAATAATATAAAGTGCAAATTTATATTATTGAATAAAAATATATTACAAATTAAATTTACATTTCGTGTTTAATTAAAAGTGTTATTTATCAATTAAATACAATTAGCTAATCTCAATGAAATCAGGTCCTTGTATAACATGGTGATTATAGTAGTTCATTATTTGACCTACATAGACATTGAAAAATGATACTTGCGTCTGTGGCCAGCAGCTGTCAAAGCTCAACTAAGCTCGTGGCACATATACACACACTGACACATAAACTACGTGCCACAATTTGTGCAGTAAGTAGCCAACGGGCAGGAATGCTGCTTGCTGCTATTCCTGATTCTGAATGAACTTATGTATGTATGTATGTATTGAAGTTGTAGTTGTAGTTGTAGCTGTGGCAGTGTCACAGCTGCCACAGCTCGTTAATTGAATTGGTCTTGGATAACTGCGCAAAATGAAAGTATTTATATATACCTAGGATAAATGTATATATACATATGTATATACCATTATATACATATAATAAATAGAGTATATTATGTATATGTATATGCAACTCTGACTTACTTAATGAAATGAAGCAATTATATTGCGCACATAAATTTATTAGATACACACGTACATACATACATATACTAGATACACACACACAGTACGGTTTGTTATAATAACAAAGTCTATGAGCCATGTGCCAAAGGGAATATGGTTAAAGTTAGTCTATTGACTTGACCGCGTTTTATCAGCGCGAATAAAACAACAAAAAAAATTATATATATTGACTCTCTTTTAGCCCTTTGTATAATTAAGTAAGCAGATGGTGACCCATTTGAACTATCCCAGACATAGAAAACTTTGGTCAAACTATGTATATGAAGTATTGCCCCCGAATACATACATATGTACATATGTATATAGTACTCACCTTTGTGTTGATGAAATCACATGCCAAATCCTTGAGCGATTTTAAGGTTAGAGCATTTGCTGGCACACAAACTGCATCGCGTATGCTGCCAAATTGAAATAGGAATGTTACCTCAGGGCCCTCCATGATGACGGGTATGTTGCCACTGCCGCTGCTAGCGTTGTGACCAACGCCGCTGCCGTTGCTTGTGTTGTGTTGATGTCTTTGAGCCACGATTGCGCCTTGAATTGTCCCTCTCCGGTAAAACGGATTTGGCGGGATTCTCGGTGGGTTGTTTTAAGATGCTACAATCTCCCTCTCTCTCTCTCTCTCTCTCTCTCTGTCTCTTTGTATGAGAAATATTTCAGTTTTTCGCTTGAGCTAAAAATTTCTTTATTGTTATTTTTTTGCTGCGCTGCGCTTTCTTGATATTCTTTGCTGGCAAAGGCCAAAAACGATATAAGTTTTGTAAGCTTATTTTATTTTTTTCTCTTTTCTTTTCTGTTTTCTTTTTTTTCTTTCACTTTTATGACTATTATTATTATTGCATAGCTCCTGTTGTTGTTGTTGTTGTTGCTGTTGCCTGTGGACTTTTTTCTGATTTGGCTACGGATTCAGTTGGCGGCGGTTTTTGAGGTGTTTTTGTTGTTGATGTTTATTATTATTATTTTTTTCTTTGACCTCAAGCGCAGTCGGTCGCGTTTATGGTTAATGAGCGCTATTTTTTTATGCTAGACAGCCATTGATGGTTTATAAAAAGTAACTGCAAATAGGTTTATTTAAAAAATATATAAAATATTAAGTATTTTTTTAATTTTTGTTATTGATTATTTAACTTAAATAAATTCATTGTAATATGTTTATGGTACATTTGTGTCTGACCACAGATGAAAAAAAATATATTTAATTAGCTCTTCATCGATATGCAAATAATATTAAAAAAAGCCAAGCCACAAGCAAATATAATTAAAGAGTTCGCAGAAAGAAAAAAATAATTTAATTGATTATTGTAACTCGACCTGGTCATACCCGAAACTGGGCTAATTTCATTGGAACTTATTGTACATACATATGTATGTATGTACATACGAGTGTGTGGAGGACATTGTTTGCATCAGAAAATGCCTTGACCCAATTTTAACTTGCTTGAGCATATCAAATTTTAATTATTGGTAAAGATTATTCATATTTCCACAATATTCAGTGCTTTCAACAAAAGTTTTTGATGCATTTTATAAGGCTAGACTAACCTATAAAACCAAATAAACACATATTTAATAAAGATATAATAATAATAATATAGAATATCTTAAGAAAAGTTCGTAGAATTAAATATTATAGAAAGAAAATATAATATAAATATATAAAATATATATAAATAAAGTTGAATATACGATAATTTAACTAATATATAATATCTAAAAATTTGTTTTCCTTCATTAACTAATCATTTAATATATTAAAAGAAATGTCAATTTTAAGCCAAAAATATTTAGTAAGTTAGGTCATGGAACGTTTACTCGTAATTGTATCTGAGACAATCGAGCTATAAATAATGTGCACGTGACAATTAGATGCATATGTATTCGTATGGTGCAAGCACTACTATCTTATGAATATATAATTGCAAACTTTTAAACAATAAGTAATAAGAAAATAACAAAACCGGTTGTCAATTGTTCAACAACCTATTGAACTGATAGATAAATAAATTATTTTGCGTTTAAATCGTTTATAATTCTACTAATTAGCTTGTATGAGTTTACTTAATAATAATGAATAAATAAATATTTTTAACAGATTTGCATTTATATACAGAATTAATAATAATAATAATAATAATAATAATAATAATAATAATAATAAAAATATTTGTATTATATCTAAAAATACATTTTATTATTAACAACAATTAGTAAGCGCGCTCTGGGAAAAAGAATATAAAGAGCGAAGGAAAATAAAGCTAATTGAGTAGGTACATACATATACAATATATATATATATATATATATACTTATATACTATATGTTATATATGTATATATAACGAAATGAAAGCCAAGCCAAGAAAATGAGACAGAGACTTTACCAACCAAGGCGGCAGACAAGCAACTTTCTAAATTTTTTTAAGTAGGTGTATAGACAGTCAAGTTGAAATTGTTGTTGTGGCTGTTGCTGATGTTGTTGTTGTTGTTTTTGTTGTTATTGTTGATGCCAGTTTGTTGAATGTTGCCAGCTGCTGCCGCCAGAGGGATAAACGCATAGCAATAACAAACCTAACCTAACCCCCAAGGTGCGTATTCATATTTCAATTGAAGCTGCGCGCTGGACAAATGGGGAGTGGCTGTGAGTGGATGCTTTTGGATTCAGTTGGAAACACTTCAAGTGGCTTAAAAGAATTTCAAACAAACAAACAAATGACGCAGCATTGAGAGCCAAAAGCAGTCAATTCTAACACAAATACAAATCAACACACACACACACATAGCACATAGTCACATAGATACGGCATTAAATCTTAAGAGTATCCATGAGATACAAATAGATTTGAATTTTTTTTATAAGTATTTACATAACACTGAGCAACAGCAGTCGTACATACAATTATTTTGTGCTTTAATTTTAATTTTTTTTTCTTTAAATATGTATATTTTATGCCACAAACAGATGCAACTGCAGCATTGTGACTAACCCGTTGTGACGTTGTCGTTTGCCCCTGTTATTGGTGTTGCTGCTGCTGCTGTTGTTGTTGTCACTACAATGTATTGCAATTTGATGTCATTGCCATAGCCGCCGCGGCACGTTCTGAGTTAACTAAGCCAAAAGAGCAACTGACTTGGCCAACTGACTGAATATGCGATGCCTGTTGGCAGTGGCAGTGGCAAAGGCAAAGGCAAAACTCAAAACCCGTTTTACTACACCAATACCAGCACTATCGACCATACATCTATACTATACATATTGTAGTTGTAGTAGTACACAATGAGCGGCAAAGTTAGCACCGCAAAAGAGTCAAAGAGTCAGATACACAGAGAGCGAGAGAACATGTGAGTGTGTGTACGTATATGTATATGTGTACTTTGAACCAAAGTTCTCATTCTCTCCCTACCTAACTACCTACCGACCTATCGTCCCACCCAAAGTTTTTATAGCTTCTCTTTCCCATGCATCCATACTCGTATTTGCCAGTTTGCTTGTTCCCTTTGTTTGTTTGCTGTAACGACCGTTGCCGCAGCCATCGCCTTCAAATTATCAAACTACAACATTGTGGCTGCCACTGCCGCTGCCTCTTCAATTTTGCACTTTTTCGCTTTCTCTATTGTGTTACACTCTGTGTGTTTGTATATATGTGTGTGAGTGTGTGTTTGTGTGTGTTTGTGCAAGCATGCCTCCATTTTCTTTGGCTGTCATTGTCAAGGCTATGCGAAAAACTACCTGTGGTAGCTGATAAGCGATTTTCATTGTGACAACGCGCATACCTTTTCACCACAGAGATGTACACGTGACCCAAAAAAAAAGAGGGGAAGAATAAAAAAATTAAAATTTTGTCTTTAAGTTAATTTGTTTAGATATTTAAAATACATATTATTATGTATTAACTTCGTTTTAAATTTCATTAATAATTAATCTAATATTTTAACTCTTTTGATGAGATTTTTATTATTACTTGTAGTATAAAGTTAAAGTTAATGAACAAAAAAAAAGTTTTTTTTATTAAAAATCATAGAATAAAGGAATATAACCCGAGTTAAGCAGAAACCTTAATAAACAATGATATAACAAAAGGAACATATTTTTACTCTATTAAATACGAGTATGTATGTACATTCATGAACTAGGAAATTATGAACTTTTTAGTAAAAAGTATTTAAAACATTATGGAAGAAATAAAAATTTGTTTTTTTTTTTTTGTGAAATTATCTAAAGGTATAAAAGCTAATCCATAAAATATTTTTAAATAAAAATAAAATTCAAAAATATATAAAATTGTTTTTATTTTCAAATTCGTATGAAAGTTAATTAAAATAATTGAAATCTAAGCTCAGGTTCATTGGTTTGAACTGTATAGTGAACCGTAGAAAATATTGTTTCATGGTTTCGAGAAACAACATATCGTAAAAAATATATACAAATAAATAAATATTATTCTAATAAAAAATAGTATATAGAGAAAAGTTTGTAGTATATTTAAAAGTCGATTTCTTACAACTTTATATAGCTTCATATTTATATGTTAACTCTACATACATATATGAGCATTATAAGAAATTCCCTTGAATTAGTCACGTTTTGCAAAGCCATAAGTCGACCATCTCTGTTTTCCCTTTCCCTTTTAATTTTTCTTTATTCTCTCTCTCTCTTTCTCTGTGTGTCTTAGAAATATTCAGGTTCAATGTTTACTTAGTCTTTGTTCTGTTCTATAAAGGACATTGATGGTTCTTGTCTATTGTTGTTTAGCTTTGCTTATTTTATTTCATTTTTTATTATTATTATTATTGTCATTAATTTGTTGTTTTGCAACGATTTGTTTTTGCTTTAGCAAAAAAAAAAAACAAAAACTTTAATGCTCACATGTTTATTTGTTAAAATATTATTATTTTTATTATTATTAGATTCTTGTTATTCACATTAGACAAATAAAAATGAAATACAAATCTAATATGTGAGTAGACAAGCTATATGTTGCTAAAAAAAAAAAATCGTCGCCCGTTTTGTCTGATAAGAGGACAGTCGGCGGAGCAGAGTGCATGGCATATGGCAATGGCATCATCATCGATAGATAATTAGCAAGGTGATAATGGGGCCACAAATAGTGTGTTTGTGAGAGAGAGGGAACGGCAGAGTGAGATGCTGCCAGACCACGACAAGTTCAAATTCCAAATTGTGGGTGGCATCGCCAACAGAAGCCATTATGGGTTAAAATGAAACACAATCCACCACCCATGGGAATGTGTAGATTTTTTTTTGGGGATGTAGCTAGCTACTACTGCTAGTACAAGTCTCAACCAAAGAACTCATAAATCCATTTCATTGCTAAGACAGCAGAACTCATGTCAAGCATGCGCCAGCCTGACGCACTGGTCATAAATACCCAAGGCCAAGGAATGCTAACTTAAATTTGTGTATGTGTGTTTTCTTTTTGTATTTGTTTGTCTTTCTAGCCACGCTTCACTTGTACTGCGATACTATAAAGATGTACATATGTACATATATATATGGCTCCCACAGCAGTGAGCTTTAAGACTAAAACTAGAGCTATGTAAAGCTAAACATATACATATGTACATACTCGCATAAGTAAGATTTTCGTTTGGTAGATGCCCATACATAGTATACATGTTTGTGCCCAACAGGGGTGCTGTTCATTTCTTAGGGCAATACATGCAACAACAATAATAATAAAAAATTATAAATTATTTGATTTAATTTTGAGAAAAATACATATACGAATATTTTCATTTATAAAATAATATTTGTTGCATCTTTGTTTCGCTTCACGTTCGTAAACTTATTCTATCAAAATCTGATGTTTGCGTATTTTTTTTTTATATTAAGTATTTGATTATTATTATACTAGCATATAAGTGCATTTTTATTAGCTGCTATTTTGCAATTGATTATTTAGAAAAAGAAAAACAAAATTAAAACGAGAGCTGGCGTCATCTTGAGATTTTGCATCAAATAATATAAAATATTTGCGAGCTTCATACATAAGTATATACTCGTAAATTTGAACATTTATATCAAATTTGTACATGTGTATGTAGGATATTTTCTGCAATTAATTTAAATAATTAATATGAAATGCAAATACATACAAACACACATACACACACTCATACATTTACAGATACATGTAATACATATATAGAGCGTAAAAATATAGGCACAACCGACACACCTTCACTCGTCGTGGCCCATTTCGTCAGGCGATTTGCTTTAGAATTTTAAATTTTTCTACTGTCAACGCGACCGTTTATTTGGTTGTGGCAGCATCGTTCTCGCGTACACGTTGCGATAGCTATCGTTGCCTTTTGGCCGTTAGCAGCGAGGATAATTTACACGTTTACACTTGGGCTCGACTGCCGCACAACTGATACGAAAAACTAAAGCCAGCAAAAGCCAAAGCAATCGCCCAGCTCAACTCACATTAACTCGGCAAAATTTTACCCGATTGTACATTCGTACACTCGTGTGTTATTTGAGTGCTTTATACTTTATAGAAATACGCTCTCGAGCTCAGTGGGGAACAGCATAGAATTTAGAGCCAGAGAGCGGTATTTTGTTATTTTATGTTGACGCAATGTTTTAATACATATTACGTATGTACATACTATACTGATGCTAAAGTTGCTACATTTTCTTTACGCATTTCCTTAATTGCATTCACATTTGTCTTTATTTATTTGTTTCATTTGCTCGTATTCCCTTGTGCTCATGTCTTTTGCAATATTTTGTTTACGTTCGCATTCAAAAGCCGCCAAATTCAATTACGAAGCTTTTACAGGTGTCTGCGGTGGCAGTGTTTGAGTTTCATTCATGAGCGAGAGAGATTCGGAGAGAGTTATATATATAGACAGAGAGAGAGAGAGAGAGAGAGTGATGCTAAATAAAAGAGAACGAGCTTTTACATAAAGAGAACAATACGAATACGCTTTTTAGAGTTGTCAGCTTTTTCGAAATGTTGCTATAAACGTAAATGTGAATTAAACTTGACATAAGACATTCACTTAAATAAAAGAAAAAAAATTTTATTTGAATTAAAATTTTAAGATATAAATTTATAATTTTTTCACCTTTGTATTATTCCAAATAATTTAATCCAATTGTTGGCTATATCGTTTATAAGTAATATATTATACATTAAAGTTAATTAAACTGACTTATATAATTTCGCATAATAATTAAATAAATATATAAAAAAAAGTTGGAATAAATTATAATTTGAATTCCTGCTGCTACACTTGGCGTATGCTTTATATTTAATAAGAGAGATTTTTTAAGCTTTTAAGAGCGCCATCTTTAAATTTAAGAGAAGCGTTCTCTAAAGCTTTTGTGCTACTGTTTTAAATTATTCATATTATAGAAAAGCTTTCCGTCAAGTTACACTACACTTAACAAAATCGCGTATACGTAACGTAAGCCATAAGTACAAAAATGTGTAATATCTCAATATAATTTAAAAAAATTAATTTATTAAAAAACTCTTCATGCTTATAGTATAATATTCTTGTTATCTAATTACCTTTGCTATTTTTGTATCCGCTCCTAATTGAAGCGCGTAAAATGCACGCCAGAGCGGAAATGTAACCGGAAAGTTGAAGCTTTTGCTAACTGTGGAAATGGCAAAAACGTAATCGTTTTTTCTTTTTTATTTTTATTTTGTTTTTGCTACGTTAAGAGCTTTTCTTTAGCCCTACAATTACTGAAGTGAACAGAGAGCAAAATAGGAAAAACTGGCACACGAATCAACTTCAAAAAGGGAAGCAAAAAATTTATGCCAGCAACACATGGCTTTGGGTGGTTTTGTGCGTCTGTTGGTTAAATCTATTGAAGCTTCTGCCGACAGACCACAAACATCAACAACAAAAGTGCCACACGTAATATAATAAAGAGATTTTCCATAACATACAAAGCGCAATTGGCCCAGACCACGTTTTAGCCATACACAACAACTACGCCAAGCATATACGCATTGTGCACACAATCTAATAGAAATCGGTTTTAGTTGAACAAAATATAATTGGACTTGTCTTTTATGTTTGCTTTTCTTTGCAATAGGATAACTCTTCGTCATCCTATCAGTTGATGGCTTTTGTCGCACCAAATGTCTGATATAAAAAAAAAAAATAAAAAATTTTTATTTTCGCTGGAAAATCTAAAAAAAATATTTTTATAAAATTAAATTAATTTTGTTTTAATTTGATTGATTTCAGTTCAATATCAATAATAATAGAAGTATAAAAAAGTGTTTACGAATTATTAAAGATAAGTTGGTCCAAAAAAGATAATATTCATAAATTTAAATTTTAAAAAGCTCTGCATTGTTTTCAAATTTAATCCTCAATTTTACTTTAAAAAAAAAATGCCAAAAGCTAACGAGAAAATTGAATTGAATTGGCTGCTTCTATTGTCTCTCTGGCTTTGATTTGTTCCTGTTACTCCTTGTGCTGCTAATCAACAGCAACAGTTTGCTAGCACGCTTTGCTCGAGTTCTCTTAAATAAGCAGACAAATGGATAGGCATAGATAGATAGAAAATGGTGAGTATGCACGACTAGAAGATACCTTCTAACCAAGATATTTGTGCTTGTGTAAAATAAATGCAATTATTCAAATATCTTCAAACGAATATTTTGTACATCAATTATAGGGAATTAAAGAAATAAAAGATATTTTTTAGACTACTAACAGATCAAAATAAGGATAAGTAATAAAGAAAGTTTAAAGTTTTGTGCTATTTCTAGTTACAGGGTATCTCATTTTTTTAGACTTTTTTTTATTAAAAGTATATCAACGTTTCTTTTAAATCTTAGATCTTTAGTGAAATCTCGTTTATTTCCTAGCAGAACTTGAATTGTAAATTGCTAAATTCGAAATAGAAATTCACGGAATATTTGTTTGACTTGTTACTTCTAAAAAATGTATCTTTTTTTTTTATTTGTGAGTTTTGTGAAATTTCCTTAGTTTTATATAAAATTATACAATAAAAGTCATTTCCTAACCTTTAATTTAAAAAAGATATTTAAAAACGCTTCAGCAACTTGGCATCAACATATTGTAATTTTCTAATTGAACGCTTTTTGTAAATCTGTGCTTTTGACATGACCCTTTTTTTTGGGGTTAAAAGGAAAACATCAAAAAAATAAAGAGAAAGCCTTAAATACTTTTTACATATATATTTACTAAGAATAAAAACAGAGGCAGTCTTAACTTTAGTGTGAGCTTCAGTTGCACAACCCTTAAATACATTACACAGAAAAAAAAAATTATGTAAAAAGGGGCGGCTATGTGAATAAGTGGCCAGTTTGGTCCACGTGGGCAATGCTGTGGTTTAGGGCACTGCCGTGGTTGCCTAATGCGGCAATTGCTGCTAGGCCAAATGCAAATAGACGTTGCAGTTGCAACAGACTTTGCCGCGTGCCCCACATAAATCAGTTGTTAACGTCGGACTGAAGTAGTGCCTTTGGTTTGGTTTCTTCCTCTGTCTTTGCGGCTGTTAGTTTGGTAACGCGCTGAAGCGTTTTTATGGTTTGCATATACAATCTCTTGGCCAATTCTTTGTCCTGGCCAGCCTCTGAAGTTGGCGCTATTTCGCAGTCACTGCAAACCAGAAAAAAAGAAGAAGAAAAAACAGAGAAAAGTAACTCAGCTAATGCGACATCAGATGGTTCAGGTAATATCAACTCACTTGAAGTACTCGCCAGTTACATGCTTCAGCTGGGGATCTGTGGCCAACCGTATAGCACACTGGGCACCCTCAAAGGCGTTCTTCATGAATAGCCACATCCATGGGTAGGTGATCATTTTTATGCAAAAGGCTGACATTAGTGGTGAGCTGATAAAATGATAATAAAAAAAAAAAACAGAGTAAAAGTTATAATAATTAGGCTTTTGTTCAAATTTTAGCAAGCAAAACTGTGTATAAAAGTCTGGAAAAGGCCCTTTGAGAATACAAGTGATTAAAAAACAATTCATTAGGTGACTTAAATGATTTTAAATACAAATATTTTAATTGTGCGGAAAGTATAAATATTATTTTCATATATTCGTTGTACACATGTATAAAAATTAGACAATTCTGGCCCAAATAAGCTTAAAATTAACTTTTTAATTCCTAACAAATTCTATTTACAAACATTAAAAAAAAAATGTGACAGTTTGGTTGACTTGGGTCGAATACTGAGGACCTGACTAATAATAATGAAAATGACATCATGTATTAATTTAATATATATTGTTTAATTATACCATTTTATTTTGATATCATCTTTACAGGGTATGGGCAACTGAGTAGGGTTTAAAAAAAAAAACAAAAAAAAAAGTTTCCAAAGAAACAATAATGACAATGACACTTGTATAAAAGTTAACATCTTGGTTATACAATATATATACGAGTGTACTATCAGATATAAAGCATAAGAAAGAAAGATAATGATAATGATATAAAAGACTTTATATATACCCGTCATTAGTTAAAAGACAAAAAATGAAGGAAAAGAACAATTAAATTAAAAGGAGTCTAGAGTATGCACTCATGATGTTAGCTCTTAGTTAGAGTTTTTAGACTCTGCTTGAAAAACATTTTAACATTTTTTTTTTGTTTTTTTTAAATCAATAAATTTATTCTCAAGAGAGAGTGTTTACAAAAAAAAAAAAGTTGAAAAATTTCTTTGAAATTTGTTTTAATCACATTTTCAATTGTGGTCGCCACAAAAAAAAATGAATTAAAATAAAAGCTTTTGCTACGATTTCGTGTAGACTTTAATTTAAGCGTCTGTCAGATCAATGCCAAAGTGACAAGGCATCACACTCGCTAGCCACCCAACCATCCACCTTAGCCACCCAGGGTCAATTTAAAGTATTGCGTTAGCGTTAGAAAGGATGTTGGCCAGAGCCTGTTGTTAGCTGGCATTTCAGTGCAGATTACAAGTTCGCGCTCAATTTGCTTAGCTGCCATTATTGTTGGTGCTATGCTGGTGCTCTTCCTGGCTGGTTATAATGGCTTTCAATGGCGCAGGTTCACCGACACTTGAACATGATAAAACGATAAATAAATAATTAATGCGTTTAACTTTTTCATTTACGCTTTTTCCGTGACTTGAGCGCTAACTGCTTTTCATTTTCATTCATTTCATAGTAGTGGCACACAGATACACACATACACATACATACATATATGAAGCGTGTTAAAGTATGCGTGCAGCTATCTGGCTGCTTCGTTGAGTTAACAACACATCTCTCCCTCTCTGTGTTCTGTGTGTGTGCTAAGCGGCATCCCCAGTTAGTTTCCATTCACCGGCCAGAGCATAATACGAGTAAAATGCAATGCTTTAGAATATACCCCAACCATTGCGTTGCGACCATTAAGTTTTGCCATCACCACCCAATGGCAGCCATCATCATACTGGCGTCCATTTTTTCGCTCCCTCGCTCGCTCAATTCTTTTGATGCATTTCAGAATCACATTAAGCGCCCGTAGGGCTGCTTGCCGGATGAACCGCTAAGCCAGACAAAGTTCACGTCCATCGACCCACCAAAGTGCAGCTGATTACGAGCACAACATGCGTTTGTATATGTGGAAAAGCGCAGCGGAACCCACAACAATTTACTCACTTATGTATGTAGATAGATTTTCTATGTACTACTACTACTACGACTATTTAATGAACTTTTGTTTTTTAAATCAACAAATTCCGTCCATGCGGAATACTAATATTTTGATAGTTTAGCATTTCGCGCGTTTTTCACGCATAGATGATAATTAAAATCAAATTAATTAGTATTTATGTTGATTTAGTTAGTTTTTAAGCTGTGTGTGTTTACACTTGCACGTGATGTGTTTTTTAAATTATTTTTTGGTAATTAAATTGTTTTTTTTTCTACGTATACGTATTATATTCAAAATACCAAAATACTTGTTTTTTTTTTTTAAACTAATTTATGAGGATTATTTATTGTTTATATTAAGTAAAGCAATAAAATTAATACTCAAATATTTTATTTGTTTCCTGTGCTTTAGAACTAATTCTTCTGGTAGTGCTCCACTGATTTTTCTCATTTGTTTTTGAACATATTTTCTTGAAATTTGTAAACATAAGTTTTTCAATAAATATATAAAACTTAAGACTTTGCCAACCCATGAAGTTGCAACTTTTTTTTTCTTACAGACTAATTGGCTTGACAGCTGCCCTGACCAGCTCAAGAAGTGAGTTGAATTGAGGGGTTGTATGTAGGTAATTGGTATTGGAAAATTGTGCAACACACAGCTGACAGCTATTTCATCAGATATTACATCGAGTAGAAGAAGCAGACATGGCAGGCATAAAACTACGAAAAGTCAAAGAGTTATCTCTTAGTTATGTATATGTACGTATGTATGTATATATGCAGCGGGCTTCTTACACATACATTTGTGAGTATGTGTGTGTGTAACAAAAGTTCAATTTGGCGCTACAAAGTCTGTAAATAGCAAATCGACTTGAAGAAACAAAACATGTTCGAAAAAAGAAAAGTTAAAAAGAAAAAATGACGACAAGAATTGTTAAGCGAGAGACAAGCTGGAGCATAGTATGAGGTAAGCAAACAGGCAAGCAGCCAATGGACAGGAAGTAAATGCATGCCGGGTATACATACCTACATATGTCTAGGCTTGTATCAAGCACATACTACCTAAAATACATATGTATGCATTTGGTACACAGTTGGTGGTACAACTGAAGAATAGAGTTGAGTCGTGTGTCACGACACGAACACGAAGCTGCACCCACTTTAAAAATGTATCTTAAGCTAGAAAACTTGTTTGCTTTCAATTAGATATATGCCAAATAAATTTATCTAATACACAAAAAACCAAATTCTTTATCGTCACGTGTACACGTGCCCAACTCTACACATAACCCATCTTATATACGTCCACTTGATGTTACTTCCGCTGTTCATTTGCTGTTTTATTGCCAACAGCCTGAAGCATTTTATACTCATATATGAGTTTATGTATGTTCCGTGTGTGCATATGTATGTATGTATGATTGTGACTGTGTTACGTGTATGTGTGTTAAGGTGCTTTTGTTCTGCTTGGCGCTGAGCCCAGGTCATATGTACATACATACATACATATACACACATACATACATATATGCCACGTGCCTATTTGCTATATGTACCAGTGCTAGGGACCTGTCAAGGTGCTGCGTTTTATGTCCAAATGATTTGTACTTTTTGCCATTTTTTTTCTTATCGCTTTCTGTGTATGTTCTTTTGTTTCGCTGTGCCAAAGCGAAACATTTACTCACTTTTCTTATGCACATTTTTGCAAATTGTAATGACGCATGTTAACAATTTTTGCTTCAATTGTTTTGGCCTGGCTATAAACTTGGTAGTTGGCAACCATTCGTACATACATGTATGTATGTAGACATTACAATTTTGTGTGTTCTATGATGGATTATGCTTTTGTCGCTCCTGACAACTGCAATACATGTCTGACAGTCATCTTGGCCAGAACTATCAAACCTGTCGACAACAGTGGCCAGCTCTATATTTCAATTATTGCCATTGAATTGTGTAATTTGTTCATGTACTGTATGAACACTTTATGTACAGATTATATAGTTGTACAGGTGTACTAAGCTGGAATTACGTTTGACCATAAAATGTGATTGCAATCAACTTAAAGTTTTTAAGTTGTTAACTCACAGAGAGAGAGAGAGAGAGGCTTATATAAGGCTTAAAGTTAAAATCTTACTACGTTGCATATATGAACAAATAAATAAATTTGTCTGAAACTCAGTTCACGGTTAAAAAAATTGGCTTAGCTGTTGATTCTGTTTATAAACCTATTTAATACCCTGATCCCATTTGAATTATTATTATTGTTTTATGAAAATGTATGTAACAGGCATTAGAATGAGAATAATCAGTACGAATACTTTAGGGACAGTTCAGAGTTTGCCTTAAGGTATGTCTTAGTCGAGCACACACTTGACGAGAGCTTTCTTACTTGTTTCTCTTTGCTTTGAATTTTTAAATTAATTATCCTTTTTGTATTTTTATATTTCATTTAATAATAATCAAAAATTTTTCTTTACTTAATTAATAACTAATTTTTTTTTTTAAAGAATTCGATTTTATGTCTTTTTAGCTTCAACTAGAAGTTGTTTGAAGATTTTACTCCATATATATGTATGTACATATACCTATAGTAAAAGACTTGGGTTCCCTAAGGTTCGCCCTATTTGTTTCAATTTTTTATCAATTTAAAGCAAGTAAACTTAGAAATTGCTCTATTGACTTTCAATAATAAATGTTTATTCTCTTCCCAATCAGTGGAATCATTCATTAAATGTTCTTTCATATAAATACTATATAAGAATGTAGACAGATTGACTATATCTGCAGTCAAAATGAATGACTTCATTGTTTGAAAAATGAGTTAGTAACAATGTCAGCATTTGTTTGATTTATAACTGCCAAAAAAAAAAAAACACAAAAAAAGCACAAAAAAGTTGAAGATTTGCGATTGGACTGCAAAGCTGAAGCATCAATAAATCTCGCATTAATTTTGCAGCCATCACTTAAAGATGGAGCATTCACGAGTTGGTGGCGTCTCTCTGTTCAGGGAGCTTAAGGCGACGACGCAAGCTTGTCATTCGAACTTGGTTTGCTGACACAATGGCGCCAGCGGCAAGAACAATGATAGTTGCAGCCACAACAGCAACAGCAACAGCCAAAATTAACAACAACAACAATAGTAACAGTCAGTGCTGGTCATTTTGGCCACTTTTTTCTGAAAAGATCTTTGTATTAAGATAATCATCCACTATTGGACATTGTATATATATATATAAACTTCAGCTTTAATAGTATTTAATGGTCTGCAGTTTATCATGTATATATGTATATTTTGAAGCTCCGTTTGGATACAAGCCTCAGGAATTTTAAAGAAACAATTTTTTTAAACTATAGAAAATATTATACTTCTTTACAAATCTAATTCTAATAATTGAATTATTCATATTTTTTAAGGAATTATTATTAAATATCAAATTAATCACAAATGCGACATTTGAAATACAAGTGTAGTGAATGAAAAAGTTCAGTGAATTCTATCTTGTCCATGGAATCTTTTATTTTACCTTATTTTTATGTTATCATTAAAAAGATGGCAACACTGACAACAAACATGAGCAAAAGCAACTGTCAGCTGTGCGCGGTTGAGCAATAACTCAAAACTGCACGAGCTAGACAAAGTTGAAAACCCAGCTTGGCCTTGTTTGGCCCCAAGAAATAGGCAATTGTCAAGTTTTGGTCTTGGCCAGCGCAGCTGGAACATATCGCGTATCGTGCTTGACATTTTAATGAACGCAATTCACTTTTGTTGCGTAAGCAATGGCAACAGAGTGTTGCAAGTGCCACTCGATGCCGGATTATCTGATGATGTTTATATGTATGTACATATGTATGTGTATTTAAGGGGAGGTAGGCGTCATGAGTGCTCGTAAGTTGTTTCTCGTTGTTGCTGTTACTGCTGTTGCAACTTGCCATGCCGCAAATTTGCAACTGTTTGTCATGTTTGCACGTCCTTTTCTGTGTATTGTGCAAATTTAGTTTTTTATATGCTCGCACACAAACACGCAATATGCAGAGTAGTTGTAGTTGTTGTTGTTTGGCTGATAATGGAGGCTAAAAGGGTAACTCAAGGGGTGCCATGCACAACGACAGCCAATTTACATGTGCACGCTTTAAGCCTAGACTTGTACCATCAGCATGGCTCCCAACAACCATTACAACGCTCGATGCTCCACGCTCTGCAGCTCTTGCCTTGTCCTTGACAGTTATCCAAATGGATTTTACTTTGTTTAGACAATGTTTGAGCCTTATATAGTAATTGTGAAATATGTTTTGAAAAACACACACAGAGAGAGAGAGAGATGCCTAACTGAATTAATGGCCGTCTTAAAGAAGAAAAAAAAAAACTAAAATAAACTAATATGTAAACTATACAAGCAATAGTATATTAACAGCATACCATAACAGCTCTGTACTGTGCTGTTAAGCCGCATTAAGTGCTACTGTTAAACTAAGCTGTTAAGTGTAAGCTTCCTTTAACAGTCCTTGTATATATGTATGTACATATATGTATATATATGTTATTATTATATGAAATATACAGCGCTGTTTATCATGAGCTTGCAATAAAAATACATCAAGTTCTTAATTTAAAGTAACATTGCCAACTTTATAGAACCGAGAATAATGGTCACTGTTACCACTGTTGTTTAACATTTTTCGAGACAGAGACGCGAAAGTAATTTAAGTTACATGAAATTTTACTTCATGGCAACTATCATAAAGTTTTATGTAGACATGAGAAATGGCCAAAAACGAAATGTTACCCACAAAACAAACAGCTTCACTTTGTGCAATAATTTCATGTGGAAAAAGTTTATTTTTCTGGCAGCACATAACAGTTTATAATTATGAGATTTTTACTACTATGTATTATCTCTACCTTGGGATTTGGTTTGGTTATACTGGAAAAACTCTAAACTAGAGGTGTGAGCATGGTCCGTGCTTCTGTTTTTTGGTAACACGACAAAAATAAATACAATAATTTGGAAAGCTATTTAAGTATTAGGCAATATTTTTAAGTATTTTATTTTAAAAGGATTAATTAAATTTTTGGCAGTACGTGTTTAATATTGAAAATTTCGTCACGCGCCCATCTTTAATCTATACTAACTCATTCAAGCCTCACACAGCTTTCCACTTGAAATCTTTAATTACATTAGCATTTGACCTTCGGCATTTGATGATACCTGGCTTAATGATGGGTTTCGTCCACAGCTTAAGTTCTTGACCACATTCTTCTGACGTGACCCTCCCCAATGCCCAACACCCAACGCCCATCGCCCATCGTGAACTATAGAACAAGTTAAACCAAATGAAAGTGCACAAAACTTTTTGACGGCCACCAAATGAGCTTAAAAATGAATGTTGGTTGTTGCCATTGCACTTTGCGGGTGCTTTTTTGGGTTTTCATTTCAAATTTAGTTTTAGTTTTTGACTGCGAATTGACCTGGTTACTTACTTGCGCAGGTGTCTGGTGCCTCTGACAAGTCCGGGCGTGCAGCAGTTGACCGTGATTGGGGTATCTGCGGGGAAATCAGTGTACATTATTAAAAATAGAGCATTGCGCACTTCACTCGGTCTAAGTAGTTTAATAATTTACAAAACAAACTTTTCAAATTCATACACTCAGCAAAATATATGTTAGTTAAAAGCATGAAACTTATTGTATGAGTTATAAAACATTTTCTCGTAATGTATTAAACATGACAAAAAAATTAGTTTATTAGTCAAAATATTTGAATTGACAAAATTTTTGAGCTGAGTGTAGATGTCACTCTGCAGCAAAGCCCTTACCTTTAAGCTCTCTGGCTAACCAGCGTGTAGCTAAAATCACGGCCAGCTTAGAATGGGCAAAGGCATCACGTGCATGAAATTTGACCGCCCAGGTGCCCACATTTAGTGGATCCTCGAAATCCATTTTAGCCGCCTGATGGGCATGAGACGATACAAACACAATCCTACCCTGCTCCGAGAGTCGTATATGAGGTAGCAGCAGCTGTGTTAGCAAAAATGGCCCCAGATAATTCACCTGGCTGTGCCGTTCGAAACCATCCTCTGTAGGCACTTGAGTGTTCCCAAAGACCATGCCCGCATTGTTTATCAGCACATCGATACGCTCAAATTCGTCCATCAACTGGCTGGCAAACTCGTGTACACTGCGTAGCGAGCACAAATCCAGATGACGCACCTCGACAAAGTAGCGTTCCGCCGGGCTTAGGCTATCGTCCACAGAGGTTGGGGTGCGACAGCCCAGTTCTCGCTTGATAATGGCTGCGGCACGTTCGCCATCGGTTATGTTGCGGCATGCAAGGATAATGCGGCCACCACGTGCCGCAAGCGATTTGGCAATCTCAAAGCCAATACCGCTATTGCCACCAGTTATGACGACAATTTGCTCCTTGATTTGATTATCGTTGGGGCAGCGCTGTCCACTCATTAGGGTGCTGCAATGCGGGCGAGAACAACTTAGTTTGGGGATGTGAGAATGTGGCAGAGGTTGAGAGAACTTGGGTTCGGTTGCCGCTAAATAATGTGTTGTAACCAACATGTGGTCAATGGCGTTGACTTGTCCCTTTTGAAAGCTCGTGTATGGACCTTAAGCTGTCTGGCTCATTGTTGAGCGTCAATGAAATCAGTTAAATCAGTTATGTCTGATATATGCAAACGCATAATTAAAAGTTAAGCCGTAATTACAATGTTTAACATCACTCAAATTTAAATACTTTAGGGAAATATTTTCTATTTTAGTTGCAATTAAAATTTAAATCAATTTTGTGTATTTATTAACGCCTAGAAGGAGTTATATATTCTTCATCACAACAATGAGATGTGTATAGCCAAAGGAGTTAACAGAACTCTGTAAATGGTGGAGAAGAGTTATTTAACATTTTCCTGTTAGGATTTATGATACACTACACTTATGTGTGAACTAATTAAAATGAATTTCACGCATAATAAGTTAAAAGTTAAAATATTTCAAATTACTGAAGAACATTTCGAAATCGAATGGGAAGAGTTTTACAAGCGAAGTGTTCGTTTTATACTGATTATGTATTTAATATAGCCAAAAAGGGGAAAAAAATGAATTAAAAACTTTGAATTTTCGAGAACTTGATTTTTTTTTTATTTAATTGAATTAAATAACTAAATTTATATTTATTGGCTAATGATTGATAACACGCGTATTACACTCCGTTATGTGTTACGTAGACATGCGTCATCAATAAAACGTAACAAGAAATACGTGCTGGAAAATATACTTTTGAGAACTTCAAATAAGGTATAAAAACGACAGCTTAAAAAAGATACAGCCGTATTTGTAGCAAAGCATAATACTTAGTTGCATATATGTATCTATATACTGTCATTCAATTTTCTCACAATTTTCTATCTATAGCTAATTTCCTGTCATTGTCTAAACAAGTTTTTTAAGTTTTCTCAGGATAACCTTCCACTTCATTGCTTGACACTTATTTGGCAAGTTTTGCTATGCCATTTTATTGGCATTTCGGCATTCATTTGCCAGCAAATTTACTTTTTAGCCAAGTTGCACAAATCTACTTTACAAATATTTGCAGAAGCTTTTGGCACTTGCCGCAGCTGTCAGTTCTTATATATTGCAAATGCAGCAGCACATTGCTCACTACCACGCCCACAATGTGGCAGACACCTGCAACTGCTGCAGGCCACAAAAAAATTACAACAACAAGAACAACAACAAAGACACGCAAAATCAACAAAGAGGAGCGCGCAAAAATAATCTTTGGATATTACATATTATCCGCCTTAGTCCCGCAGTCGATGGGTCTTAGCCTTCTTTATGAAATCCACTTAAAAAGTTTTAAATAAAGTGAGTTTTTTACTTTGGCGCGACATTTTTATACTTTATATATTGTATGTATGTCCTGGGCAAACTTTTGCACTGTCCGCCTCGAAGTTCGCATCTTATCGTTGGTGCTACGCGTTTCCGTTGACTCATGAAAATTGTTCCACTCACCGGACAGTAATCACAATGCCCACAACCACAGCGGCTATTGTGGGCCACCAGGTAGAGAAGGGATCTGCCTCCTCGAATATGGTTAACAGTCTTTCCATGACTATATACTATATGTATGTATATGCAAGTAGTATGTATATATGTATATGCAATTACAATACTGTCACTACGCGCTTATTGATGAACGTATACGAGCTTTCAGTTACCGACTGCCGTAAATTGTCCACTGCCTGCTCTGCCCTGAAGCTGGAACTGTACTGTAATCGTTATAATAAATATAAATTCTTATTGCTTGCACCCACAGCGGGGTAAAAGTTGCTCAGCTTGCGGTCTCTGATCTCTGTCACTGTTAAACTCTCCTTCTCGCCTGCACTCATATATGTATGTACATACCTATTGTACATACATATATGTATGTATATAAAGATTTTGAAGCCAGCTTGACAATTGAATTTAAATGGCTGCGTCGTTCCGGAATATTTTCAATTTACATAAATGCTTGTTGCGCAGAGCATTTAAATAAGAGTCAGACAATGAAGGAGGGTGGCATAGGCAGGTATAGCTATATATGTATGTATGTACATAGTACTAGTCCGTCGGGTTGCTAAGCACCTGTCGCCGCTTTTAGGTTAGGTGCAAATTTGCACAGGTTGTGATAAAAACGAAAATGCTGTTTACACGCGGTTTTTCCATATTTCATTTAGGTTTTAATTTTTTATTTTCACTTGAATTTGTGCTTTTTCTGTTTACGCATTCGTTTTGCATATTTTTAGCATCTGTTAAATAATTTAATTTATTTGTACTTTGCTGTACTTTACATAGGCCGACAATGTTAATTACATTGAACAGCTGTTGGATACTTACACAGGTTTCAGGAGTTTGCAGTGCACTGCAGTGGTTTGATTTGATTTTAATTTTTAAAGATTTATTTTATCAATATATAATCTTAAGATTTTATGTATTCGATGAGTAAATACTAAAATAATTCAAATATTTGAGGTATTTATTATAATTATGTTATTGCGAATTAGAGTTTAAAAATGTAACTATATTATATAATAGAAATAAAGAAAATAGCTTATATAAGTCTCTAGAATAATAAATATAATATAATACACTTGTAGAAAAAAATTCAAAATCTGTTTTTTTCCCTGGGTTTCCTCGATTGCTGGGTATTAGATAAATGAGTAGCTAGTGTATATTATGTTATTAACAGAATAATTTAATGTTATTGACAAAAGGTCAATTATGTTATTATCAGAAATATGCCATCTTTTGAAAATATATTATTTTTCCAACAGAAAGGGTTGTGGCAAACAGGCAACAAAAGAGAGCGGCAAGTAGCTGCCTTTTCATGTTATTAACAGAGTAATGTTAGTAACTTACGTATGTTATGTTATTAGCATTACTCTGCAAAGATCCTCTTAATTGACATAAAAACTCCTTCTACTGATTCATGTTCGCCTAGTATTTTAGAGCGCATAATGTGCGAAAAGCATAATTTAAAATTATCCGCGCCCCTGAAAGTATGCAGCAATCTATATATTAATATTTTATATAGTAAGTTGCTTTGTATTTCTGTTCGCCTGGTACTTCAGAGCCCATATTTTGGCGAATATCATGGAACACTTACCTGATGATATTTATAATTATTCTGAAAAAAACACAACAATAATATACAAATCCCCTAAGAATAACATTTCTAGTTTTTAATTTGGTAATTTTTTATCATAATAGAAATAATATTTATAATTAATAATAACAATACTTGAGACAATTATATAATTAATAATAATTTAAAATAATTTTCAATATAAACAAATAAAAACAAACTAATTCACCCCGTCCTTAACACTGGTAGTTCTTCATAGAGTTATTTCAGATAAGATTGGATTTTAGTATTTAGTTCCTCAAAAACCTACAATGATTGAAATCACAATTGAATTATGATATTTTTGTTTAATTTAAAAGAAAAACAACACACCCGAATAGACAAACAGTATTATTCATTTTAATAGTCTACGGCTGTCGTAACAATTATTTTATTCCAGTTTTACACACTGATAGATTTGCTCCTCACGATACATATGGTACACAAGCTAAGCGAACCCTTTTGTGACTCCAAGTTAATTGACTTTATTTATATATTATTACATACTCATATGTACATAGTACATAGTACATACTCGTATAATTTATTTACACGCTGACCCCTATAACGAGACTACATTCAATCACTGCCTGTTGCAGTGTTTCGCAGTGTTTCCATTTCCGGCAATCCAATCCAATTGAATGTTTTGAGAAAAATGTGCCAGCGCTGTGTCCCAAGCGCATCCAGACCTACAAACGCGTACATACTCTATGCACTAGTGTGCTAGAACGGATCCAACCAGCATATTGATGCTCTCAATTGAAGCGATAGAAATACAAATGCAGAAAAGAGAGTGAGAGAGTAAACACAGTGAATGAGAGTGCAAGTGTTTTTTTTTTTTTTTTCAATATTCATTTTCTTGTTCGTTTATTTAAACTCTTCTTCATTATACATACTCGTATTACTGATGGCGATTATTTTTGGTACCGCGCTGTGTATCGTTTAGTGTTTGCTTTCACTGTAGCTTAGTCATTCGCTTTAGTTAGTTTGCTTTTGCTCAGACAGTTCGTTAATATTTAATGATAATTGCTAAATTGTTTTGGGTATATCGGCATTGATGTGCGATGCTATGTGGGTTGAGTATAGTATATTCATGTACTAGTATATGTATGCTGCATGTGTGTGTGTGTGTATTCATTTTGTAAATTTTTGTGAATATTTGTAAGAGTTGCTTGGAACTTGTTTACTTATGCATTTGCTTTTGTGTTTCTTATTGTTAGTAATGTGCCAGTGATTGAATGCATTTATTTTAACTTGATATACGAGTATTTACTTAAGTAATTTAAATTTTAATTTGAATGCTAAACTTTCTTATATATCTCTCTCTCTTATTTACACAATCAATTTAACAAATCATTGAATCAAATTAATTTAATTAAATATAACACGCTTAACTTAGCATCAATGTTTCATTTAACACAAAGTACAGAAGTCGTGTTAGCCAAACATAATAATTTAAAATAGAGATTTTACAATTTAAATATATGTATATTACAAAATTAAAATAGAGCAGACTTTTAACAATTAAAAGTCCGTTAAGTATATTTAGAAATCAATATTAATCCTTTGAACAGCTCTGAATTTATTTAAATACTTAATATATGCCTAAAGCCTTTCAATAAATAATTACTCAATAGATTTTAATAAGATTTTCTATTTATGTATAAATATTCTGAATTTGTTTTTTAAACATTGTATTAAAATTTGAAAACAAAGTGTCTTTTACGTTTGGTTGGGAAGATAAAAACAGAAAAATCACTAATCTGAAAAAATTAAGAAAATAATTTACATATTTATAGAATTTATACTAAAAAAAAATGATTTCATTTTATGTGTTGTGTTTAAATTTAATATCACTAGCAAGCCTTTTATTTCATTTATTACTTAAATAAATTTTAACATGATTTTTTATTCAATATAGATTTAATAGAGATTCAAAGTGTAGCATTGCAGAACCAAACGAAACAAATTTTTAAAATATATAAGAAAAAGTTTTATCTAAATTGTTTTAATCAATTGAATTTTGAATTTTTTATATTTTTGTTTGAGAAGAACATGGTTCTTAAGGATACGCAATGTTTTAACTAGTTTAATTTTTCTCTTTTTTTTTTCTTTAAACCATGGAGATATTGAAGCTAATATTTAGTTATCGACTGTACTATTTAAAGTATGATCTCTTATTTATCTAATTATAAAGTTAAACTTTTGTTTGGTCGTCAATAGTATATTCGTACTACAATATATATCTTTAATCATAAGCATAAGATTTAATATAATATTATGTTGTTTATTAGATTTTTCGATTTTTTTTTTTTGAGTTTTCTATTTCCCTTTTATTTTTTTTCCTACTTAAATGCTACTGACAGGAATTTCTCCCACCAAGGCAAAGAATTTTGTTATTTTTTTTTAATCTTATACTAACTATAACTACATACATATGCTAGAAACTAACAAACTAGAAAATGGTTATACAAAAAATAATTTTTTCTTAGTATTTACAAAATTGTTGAAAAAATTTTATATAAGAAACTATCAACTGTTTTTAAGTGTAAATCATTTTTCAAGATTTTTTTTTTTTTTTTTTTTAATATTATAATCAATTAAAATATTTGTTGTCTGTCTTTCAACAATTTAGAATTTTGTTTAACTTTTTTTTTTTGCAATAAATATACCAAATATGTATTCGTATTCATACTGATGTATGTATAAACTAACTACATATTTAGTTAAATATTTATTTTCTACTATTTAAGCTTGCATTGCAATCAATAACACATCAGTAATGCCGTATTTACTATAATTATTTATAACTACGTTTATATAGTATGTTATATTGTTGGTTTACTAAACAGTATATGTCATATGTATGTATCTATCTGGTTTGTTTGTTTTTCATTTTTAATTCCATATTATGGATCATCTACATAGAATAGTAAACTATATACTATAAACTATATACAAATTGTCGCATGGTCAGTTCCGCTGATTTATATTGCAGCGTATTATGTGGTTTAGCTGCTGGCAAGTATTGCCCTGATGAGGGTCATGTAATCTGTAAATATATAGATAGTATATGTATATATAGATGTATATATTGTAAAACATTGTATAGTTTGGATAGATATATGTATGAATAAATATAAAAAATTCATTTAGCGGCTTGCCATTGTATGTATATCCTTTATAAATCATGCAACATTTCAAAAAAATTTGTTGTACTTTGTTGATTGATTGTTTTGTGGATTGGATTTTCTGGTTTTCGTACTACAAACACTACAACTATTCCAGGAAATGCACCAAACTGCTCTCGAACATGTCACAAAATGAAGCAATTGCTGCATTTATCATAGAAATATGGTAAATAGTATAATATAATCCTGTTAATGGAACTATTTGAAATCAAGTTTTGTAGAATATTCAATATATTATTGATACATATCGAAGATTTATTTACCTAAAAAAAAGTAAAATACAATGATTGATTTTAAATAAATGCAATGAATAAAAATTAAGAAATATTGTATTAAAATGTAAAATATTTGTGCTCTTAAATCAGTAACTTGCGTGATTTCTTTATTAATTAAAGTAATTATTTATAAAAAGTATACATTTAGAAGCACTTAGCTTAATTAATGAAGATTTTTCTAGTGCTTGTAATTAGTTCAGGTTACTAAATAACCATATATTGCTATCAATTTGCTTTTATGAGCTTTATTGAATGGATACATACTTAATATAATAATGTATTTATTAGGCTTTTGGTAGGCCCATTTTTAGCATAATATGCCATTTGGTTATTTGTTATTAGCCCAAATGTTACATCCCCCCATTATATTCAAAATATAATACATACATATAATATTTTAGTACACCAGCATGGCTCATAAAAATATCAATCAATTTTAATAGGCTTTCATATACTTACTCAAGTATAGTCTGCTTTTGGGGGCGCATACAATGGGGATAGCTCAGAAGATGCAAAATTTAATGAAATGAAAACTGAAAGGATTTCAAATTATAATAACTATTCATATATTAGGTATGAACATATATAAAATTGCCAATTAAAAAATGTTCGAAAGGAAAACTTACACAGCTAAACATCTGTTCGAGAAGTCATTAACTTTTCGGAAACATAAAAGTTAAGAACTTTTAACTTTTATTTAAGCCATAAACTTAAATTCAATAATAATGCCGAAGAAAAAGCTGTCTTTAAGCTTTTAATAAAACTCTAAAGCTCAATAAAGTTGTGTAGTTATTTACAATTAATGAAATGCTTTACAATTTTACAGGGTATACATAGGTATGCATGTAGTATGTACATAGCTCTAAAAGTATTTGTTTACATACATATACAAAATGGAATGTTTTTTGTTCATTTTTGGCACGTGCTTATGCTATGCTCTGACTATTGTTGTTGTTGCTATGGTTCGCCAATTGTTGTATGAACCTTGATTAACGCAAATGGAGGCAAAAAAGGGCCGAAAGAGTAGAATGAATGGGCCAATGCTGCTGCTGCTGCTGCTGTTTGCCAAATCTCTCGACGCTGTCTCTACAAATTTTAACTATGAATGTCCCCAGCTGGCAACGCCTGCATGTATCTGTGTGGGTGTGTGTGTGTATTTATTTACGAAAACCTTCTTAGTTTGGCTTAGTAGCGCCCCTCACCGCCATTGTTTGTGTATTTGCATTTATCCCTTCAGCCTTTTGCACCCTTCAAGCTCACCGAGTGTGAAATTTCATGTATGTATGTGTGCATGTGCGCCTGTTTGCGTGTGTGTGTGTGTGTATTTTGTTGTTGTTTCATTTTGTAGCCCTTTTGCCGGTTTTTTGTGTTAGCTTTTTTTTTTGGGGTAGCTTCAAGTGAGACCGAGTCGTTGGGGAAGCTTTTGACCAAGTTTATAATGCGAAGATAGTCGTATGTAGTAGCTAAAAGGGTTTGCTGGCCAACACCTAACAACAAAAAAACAAAAAGACGAAAGAAAGCAATATGTATACAAGCGAGTGAAATGTTAAACGCTTGCTGCTTGTTTTCCTGTTGCTCAGCTCTTCTTCTTCTTGTTTCCTAGCTGTGGGCCATTTTAAATTTGACCGCAACAGGAGCGCCAGCAAGTAGGGAAATAGTGCAAAAGGCAAAAACTAAAAAATTAAACCAAAGCTAGCCGCAACAATGTAGAAAATGCAGAGTGGAAAAAAATATACGAATATATAACACCCGGGAAAGCAACAACAAAAACCAGTCCACGTGTTGTGCTTACCTGGTTGAGGTGAAGTTTTTTTTTATTTACTTTTGTTTATTTTTTTTTTAACCATTTTCTATATATGTGTGGTCAAAAAACAATTTAAATGTTCTGCTTTGCTTAGCAGTTTTTTTTTTTTCATTGTAGACTCTTTCATTTTTATTAGATTGACTCGAAATGTATATTTAAATTGCAAAAGAAAAAAGAACAACATAAAACTATATTATTGTTCAGCACATTGTTGCATCTTTACCATACTCCTACACCTTATTCCTTCACCTGGCCAGGGCCTGGTAGTCTTTTCGTATGCAAATTAACGGGCTCTTTGGACACTCTTTTCACAATCCTCAATTAGCATGTCATGGCTGAAGGACATGGACACGGCAGAAGGCAGGCTTTTGAAAGAGCATTAAAAATGATTTCCTAAGTAGATTGTAAAAATGGCTGGCAATTATATTTAATAGCTCGACTTTATGTTTGTATGTATGTCGTATTCAAGTGGGGCCATAAACGAGCCGTTAAGCATCGAGAGATATGGCCAACAAACTGGGAAGGAAGGGTGTGTATTATTGTACTACCAGCCCAAAAGCAAGTGCTGGCAATTTGTCATAAACGGTCCGAGAAATATTGCCCTATTAAAAAACTCCTCGAGCCTACTCACCAGAAAAAGGGTAGCTAGGCTAAGGTTGCCTAGCTATATAGACTACATAGATGACTATTACTATAAAGTTGATTATTTGCTTTTCACGTATTGTATTTTAAAAGCTATATTTATATTTATTACTCGGTACTTTTCCATAGTTAAATAAAACTTTGAATTCAATTAAAATGGCGTTGGTTGTGTTTTGCAGCACAATCAAATGTTGGATAGCTTTTACGAAATAGTTGGCTTAAACAACCTTTCCATCAATTGTAAACTTGTCAACAGAGTTTTGGCCACAAAACAATCAAAGTCAGCCACTAAGCAAAATGAAAACTTTCATTCTATAAAGTACATATTCATGTGTTTGTGTGTGTGTTGCTCTGCTCCCCAGGTGGCAAACAATAACTTTCATTATGAATATTTTAGAGAGTGTGGAGAGTGAAAGAGTTAAAGGCAGGTAACCAAAAAAAAAAAAACAAAAAACAATTGCAACAAAAACTGGGCAGCAAGCAGGTGCTACGAATACTGCGAAAAGGACAAAGTTTTTGTGCAGTGCAAGCGTCAAGGAAATGGGGTCAGAAAACTTTGGCTGCAAGGCGACACAACACGACACGTTGACTTTGATCTTCGGCCAACTTCTGTGCCCTCCATACACACACACACACATACAGCTTTTGCATGCACTCAAAGAAATAGTTGACTTAAAATTTGCATATTCATAATTTAATTATAAAACTTGATGTCTATTGGAATATTCTTTGCTAAAATAAATTTAAATTGAATTGATATTGTTTTTTTATTGTAAAATAAATTTAAATATTTTGAATTTGTATGATACAAATTATCATAATATTTATATAAGAAAATTGATTAAATTGTATTTTTTTATATGAATTTTCATACATTAATATTCTGTATATTTAATTAAAACACTGTTAATATTAAATTAATATTTAAATAAAAGTGAAAATATAATATTATATATTTATATTTATATTATTTATATATTTAAATGGACTTACTGATATATTTTTAATTGTGTAGTATATGAGTCAAGCTGGCCAAGATGTAATGGTGTGCTGTGCTTTACATTTACTTTGCTGACTGACTGGCTTTGTTTGCAATTCAAACGCAATTAAGCTGACCTGCTCTGTACAAATAAAAGCCAAGTTAAATAGCGTAGTTCGAGTTCTCAAAATTAACTTCAGATAAGTATGTATGGGTGTATGTGTGTGTGTGTGTGTGTGTCTGTGTATGTGTAAGTGTTTGTTTGTAAAAGTTAATTGGCTTTGCGCTTGGTTTAATAAGCATAATAGCTGGCTGGTCACGTGGCCCGCAGTGCAGGCTATTCTTAATTAATAATTAAATTAAATTTCCGCCAAGCTAGCGCGTGCTTCATAAAAGTATTAATTGCATCACAGATTCTGGCTTAAGGCTTTTGCTGCAAAAACCAGTAAGTTTGCTCCCTCAAGTGCCAAGAACATACAAGAACAACAACAAATATCCGATTTAGCAGCTGTTGTAAAGTGTTGCCTGTTGTTTCCGGTGCCGTGGGCAACATCAATAGCTTCAATGCCGATATGTATATGTATCTATACATATGTATGTATGTATGTGTATACTTGGTCAATGGCTAGTTTCTGACTGAGATTGAATTGAGCGATAATAAATATATATATATATATTGGCTTAGAGCTGACATGTTGAAAGTCACATGTTTGCTATTGTAGAACAACTTCCGTTGGCAATATTTGGACGTCATATCATACGAGTACGAGTCATATTGACAGGCTCACTCTTATTAATATTATAGCAATGTGAAAACTGTCTGTTCCAGCATGCTCCCAATTGCCACATAAAATGCTTCAATGTGCACATAACAAAACTTTGACTGACATGCGGCAGCCATTTTCCGGATACGTTTCTCACTCTCTCTCTTTCTCGCTCTGTCTCAAGTCTATCATTCTCTCTCTGTGTGTGGTAAACATCCGTTGGCCATTTCTCTACATGTAAGAGTAGATAAAGCAATACTTGTATGGGGCCTGAGACAAGAAATTGTATTGCAATAAAATGATTTATTTGCACGTATGTACGAGCATATACGGGTATGTTTATATATAGCATCGTAATTTTAGCTTATAAATCGTAGTTTCTATCTAAAGCTATGGCTTTAACAGACGTAGACATTGATGTAACCTAGTGACATGTTGAAATATGTCCTTGCTCCGTTCTCGCAGCGTTTTATTATTGTCTTACGCAACGCGTCCTGTGTGAATTTCTCTCATAAAAATGTAATAATTCCATTTGCAAAACGCAGCAGCCAAAAATCGACAAAAAAAAAAAGGAAAAAAGGAAAATGGTCGCATGTGCTACTCCAGATAAGAATTGTCTATGTCATGGCATAGCAACAGATTTTGAGCACGTTCCACATTCGAAGGACTTGGGTGCGTTTTTATTGCAGCCGCAACTTTTATTAAACGGCCAAGGGGTATAAAAATAAAAAGAAAAGAGAGAGAATGTGGAAAAAAAAAAAGAAAAACAGAATAAGAGAAAAATATTTTCGGCCTACCCGGTTAAATCTTATCTGTAAATGTCGTTTGTTAGCTGTTGGAGCGGCCTTTACTTTTATTTTCTTTGCTTTGGCTTCTTTGACATTAGCTTTAGCTACTGAACAGTAGAAAGAAAGGATTTACTTTTGAGCCATTTGCTTGTCTGCTTTTAATGGGCTCAAAATAAAATTCTCATTCTTCACATAATGTGCTTGCTTGCCATGAATACTTTTATAGAGTTTATCAAAGCGAATGGCAGCCATTGACATAGATACATTTTATTTGCATCCTTTTTATGCTAATTTAAATAAAAAAAAAAACTAAAAACATAAAAAAAACCGATACTCAACAAGAAGATACCCTGTTTCGATTTTTCACCACAAGTATCCTTCCTTTTTTAAATCAATTTTTCTATCTATATTATATTAAACTTATCATTATTCGTTATACCTTGATTGTTTTGTACAATTTTCAATGAAAGCCGGGTATACAAATAAATGCTTAACTTGTTATGCTACTGCTGCTGCTGTTGCATACAAATAAACAGTATTTCTAACTAAATAAAAATTGATTTAAGCCATCACAAAAGTTGCCAACGCAAATTTAACTGATTGACAAACGTATACGTAATATTGCCTATTATGTATACGACCAATTTTCCTCAATTTGATTACACAATTTTGTGAATTATTGCTACTATCTACAACACAATCAATTTCGTTATAACATTAAACACACAAATTGATTTAAGCAACAATTTTTTTTTTGTTTTACATAATACTATTTAAATATTTTTGTTTTAATACAATTTTAAACAGAAGCTTTTGAAGCAGAACACTTTTATTTTTAATATTATTAAAGAGAAAAAATGTAATTAATATGCATGTGTGAACACTGTTTTAATTTAATTTGTACACATTTCAGTTACATTTTAAAGCTATTACAACCGTTTACAATACTTATAGTATATTTTATATATGTACATACATACGTATATACTCAGCTGGATTCACTTTAAGCCATACAGTTAACTGCTTATTTGTCTGTCAACCTGCTGAGCTGGATTAGACTCAAGTTGTTGGGAGATCTATTAAATTGCAATTAGTGTACCCATAAGAGAACGTGCTCAGAGTAAAGTAAAGACGCTTGTCACTTACTTTATCCAATATGTCTATAAAAATGTAACACGCCCATTTGGCTAACTGAATTGATGAGCCAATTACACTAACAACAATAGACAGTTCAATCGTTAAATAATAATTGATGAAAATTGTGTATTTTTGGCCAACTGTTGGAGGCTAAACATTTAAAAAAAAAAAGACAAACAAGACAATTGTAAGTAAGATGACCTTTATTATTAAAATAACAACAAATTAAAATGTCATGAGCTTTTTGTATGCCATATCTATATATAATTATATAAAATCGTTTGTCCTGACTGACTGACTGAACGACTGATTGATGGGCAATCAATAACGGGCCTAAACGGTAAGAGCTAGACCTGCTTCGAGTTAGGTAAAGTGTGAGATTCTAAAGTTCTCATTTGTTACATGATATCGTTCAAATTTTAGTTTGTGCATGGAAGTGAACTTATTGCTGAACCCAATTATTCTTTCATTCAATAGGGCAACATAAAAGATTTTGAATATTTAAAATTTTAAAATTCATTAAACTTTACGGGACAAACTCCTCAGACTTTGTGACCTGTGTTTGGGTGCCGAGTGGTGGAAATTTTGGGGTGAAAATGTTCTTCTTTTTTGCCTATTTACTAATTACAATCAGGTTTATTTTCCAATTCTAATGGCTGCACCGGGTACGAAGCGTTGAGTTACCGACTCGCATATATATTTATAGTATATCTCGATCAGCCTAATGACATTTTGATTATAGAGTGCAACAAATTTTGATTGTTTCCATTTTCTCATATTGTTTGTTATTGATTGCACTTTAGACATTTAACATTTAGCCTTGAAACTGGCCTAGTTATTATTACAATTGTATTATTTTTGGATTCTTTTTAGTCAGTTATTAAATACTCTTACTACCCCAATTGCCTTAGTCATAAATTTAACTCGTTGTAGTGTCCATCATGTTGAAATGTTTGAATTTTTCATTGCTCGCATTTGAATTTCATGGCCAGCCATTAACGTTTGACAGCCACCTAGACACTCACAGATACTTTTTCCATATATATACATATACATAAATAACGTGTTGATATTTGTAGGCTATAAATATAGTGTCTGTCATACGTTCACTATATACTATATATGTACATATGTACATAGGACAAATATACATATATATATATATATATATATATATATATATATATATATATATATGTGAGTGTGTGCGATATATCCTATAAAATTGTGTGTTAATTATGCAATTGCATTGAATTGAATCGGAAAGTGATTGTATGTGAGTCGTCAGTGGAATGACAAGAAACAAAACATTCTCGTTACCTAAAATTATGTGGTCAAATATGTATGTATACCCTATACATACATCATATGTACATATGTGATATATATGTCGTATAGACAGAGGCGCCTCAAATTTGCGTTCAGGCACGTGCCGTCTGGCTAAAGTTGACCAAACAGGTAAATGATATATCGATTTAAGGCGCGAACTGTTAAAGGTAAAACAGCCGTCAACTACAACAACAATGAGAATAACAAATATTTATCAATGCGATTGTGACGAACTTATGTATACCCTTGAAAAAGTTCTGTCATGTAGTATGAATGATGAGAGAAAACTTCAGAACACATACGAATATGTATTTTCACCATAAATTTTAATAATTTTATTCGACTCTTCAATTTTATATCACTACGAGTATACAAAACAATTCCAAATTTAAGTACATTTTGTGGGTTTTCCTATTTATACCCCGATTCATTGAAAATGAAAAGGGGTATATTAGTTTTGTGAAGATGTATGTAACAGGCATAAGGAGACA